>JAXCMG010000024.1:5253525-5287473 GCA_034642415.1 Podarcis siculus | reverse complement strand
AAGAAGAAGAAGAAGAAGAAGAAGAAGAAGAAGAAGAAGAAGAAGAAGTTTGGACTTGATACCCTGCCTTTCACTTCCCTTAGGAAGTCTCAAAGCGGCTAACAATCTCCTTTCCCTTCCTTCCCCACAACAAACACTCTGTGAGGTGAGTGAGGCTGAGAGACTTCAAAGAAGTGTGACTAGCTCAAAGTCACCCAGCAGCTCCATGTGGAGGAGCGGGGAACCGAACCCAGTTCACCAGATTACAAGTCCACCACTCTTAACCGCTACACCATTGCTGGCTGGCTGGCTGTTTCTATGAAGAGATTGCCTGTATGAAAGGCTGTCTGGTCTAAGACCTGTTTAAAGATTAAAAGAACCAGAAGAAGAAAAGAGTAGGGGTCTTGAAGTTACACTTCAGTCAACATAAGGAGAGCATGCTGGATCTGGGCACCACAATTGAAGAAGGATGTTGACAAGCTGGAACGTGTGCAGAGGAGGGCAACCAAGATGATGAAGGGTCTGGAAACCAAGCCTGATGAGGAACAGTTGAGGGAGCTGAGTATATTTAGCCTGGAAAAGAGTAGACTGAGAGGAGACATGAGAGCCATCTTCAAATATCTCAAGGGCTGTCACATGAAAGAGGAAACAAGTTTGTTTTCTCCTGCTCCGGAGGGTAGGACTTGAACCAATGGCTTCAAGTTACAAGAAATGATATTCCAAGTAGATTCCAGATAAACATCAGGAAGAACTTTCTGACAGCAAGAGCTGTTGGAGAGTGGAATGGTCTCCCTTGAGAGGTTTTGGATTCTCCTTCCTTGGAGGTTTTTAAGCAGAGGTTGGATGGTCATCTGTCATGGATGCTGTAGCTGAGATTCCTGCAGAGGGGTTGGGGTCTCTTCCAACTCTACAGTTCTATGATTCTATGACCAGGCCAATGCTCATCTAGTCATAGAATCATAGAAGTCATAGAATAAAAAAGTATTTTTAAAAAATGTATTGTGTGTACTTATAGCCCCTTCTTCACCAAATGGTCCCAGGGCCAGTTACAAAAATATAATAGTCAAAACAGGTACAACTGTTCATTAAGATCCCAAAATAAAACCACAGAGCAAATAGTTGCAGTGTGTGTGCATGCACACGCATGTGCGTGCAGTAATTGTGGTCTTTTTGTTTCCTTTTTTCGGTTTATCTTTATCTCACATGATTTCAGCCAAATAACTCAAGGTGTTAATGTTACTGTTGATTATTTTCATACTAGAATGTATGTGTGGCTGTGCTTAACATGAAGCGCATTCAGAAGTAAATTATTGTATTTGACCTTCGTAATATAATTACATTTGTATAGCCAGGATTAATGAGCCAATTATTTTTGACAAGATAACAGGCACATAACATTGTTTGCTTTTCTTTGCTGTTTTGTATTGCTAACAAACGAGAGGCATCCCCCATGCTAGTTTTGGATTTGATTGGCTTTTATATCTATGATCTGTTCTTGGGAAATTAGCAACAATTTGGGAGTTCATGGCTATATTGAGAAGGATAAAAATGTAGGAAATGCCCATAGTAGAGGGCTTTATCACAGGAAAGATACAAACAGTATCTGTTAAGAATCTAACTTTAAAAAGTTTTTTAAGAGTTCCCATAGATAGTCTTTTTCACTTTTTCCACGTATGCAGAAATTAAAGGCAAGCCTAGATATGATGTTATTCATACAGTTGCATGTCGCCTCTGTCTCCAAGTGGCACAAGATCCCAGGCATTCCAGGTGCTTATGCAGTGTTCAGTTTCCTTGGAATGAGAGGAGGAGGAGGAGGAGGTGGAGGAGAAGAAGAAGAAGAAGAAGAAGAAGAAGAAGAAGAAGAAGAAGAAGAGGAAGAGAGTTTGGACTTGATATCCCGCCTTTCACTCCCCTTAAGGAGTCTCAAAGTGGCTAACAATCTCCTTTCCCTTCCTCCCCCACAACAAACACTCTGTGAGGTGAGTGAGGCTGAGAGACTTCAGAGAAGTGTGACTAGCCCAAGGTCACCCAGCAGCTGCATGTGGAGTAGTGGGGAAGCGAACCCGGTTCACCAGATTATGAGTCCACCGCTCTTAACCACTACACCATGCTGGCGTAGTAACAGTGGAGACTGTGGTGTCTTTATAATATATGGTTTCTTTGCACATATCTACAAACTGAGCCTATGTCTTTCTTCTCTGGCGATCACTCGTAGCCGAGTAAGATTGTCTTCCATAAACACGATGGGTTTTTGGAAGATGCCTATACATGAATTTGTTTTATGTGTGTAGATCAGTGCACACTGACCAACTCACAGTCTTCGCAGTAAGGCTCTATTCCGATGGCAAATACATCCCATCATCATCTGCGTGTTGTTTCTGCAATCTTTTTACATGCCATATTCAAGAAGTTTTGCATCTTTGGACCTGACCATCATGATTGCTCAGGTTTCCATATTGTGGCTGATTTTTTTTTTTCTGTATTGCTCAGCTGATGAAATCTGCTACTTCCATCCATGTGGAGGTGTTCATTCACAAAAATGGCACTCCCTTGTGAACACAGCCTGGTTGTAAGCCTGGAAGTGGCCCCACATGGTTCCAAGCCAGCCTGCAAGGCCGTGTGCAAACCTGCCTCACGATTCACCAAGCAATTGATTCAGGGCATCTTCATAGCTGTCAGCTTTTCCTTTTTCTTGCAAGGAATCCTATTCAGAATAAGGGAATTTCCCTTAAAAAAACGGAAACATATGACAGCTAGGAGAACAAGGAGTTAAAATGCAAACTGCTTTCTTGTCACATTTTTTTGCATATTGCACACCTATTTGTTCTAAGGGCTTTCCCAAAAGGCAGCAGCTGCCAAATCCAACCTAAATTAAGCCATTGTCTGTTCTTAAAGCCACTGACAAATAGACATCGGGAACAAAAGAAGAAACTCTCTCATACTTTTCTCTTTGTGTTCGACAATAGCTGTAACATTTAAAGATCATGCACACAGCTTTTATCCGAACAAGGAAAAGGTTTGATGAGCTGAATTGATATTTCAGCTGGCTTAATTCACCTTTCAAATAAAAGCTTTTTGAAACCATATTCTTCAAAAGATCAGGAATGTACATAGGGGTTGGGAAGGGAGCAAGTAAAAGGGGGATAAGAGAGAAAAATAGAATGATATCTACTTAGCCGACCAGCAAGAAGAGTTTGGAACACACACCAATGACTATGGTGTGTGGGTATGTATTAGCCAGTGTGGTGTTAGTGGTTAGAGTGTTGGACTAGGACCTGGGAAACCAGGGTTCAAATCCCTACTCAGCCAGGTAAGTATACATTTCATGCATTTGACCACTAACTGTGCAATCCTAGACATGTCAACTCTAAGTTATGTTGGTTTCCCTACTGGCCGAAATATTGGGAATTAACTGAAAAAATTGGAGACAGTTGGAAGTTGCAGAGCCAGGACAAACTAAAAAATAAGGTGCGAGATTGGTTACACTATGCTCAAATTCAAGAGGTTTTTAAAATGGACAAAAAAGTCGGTTTCCAGGTGGAAAAATCGAAACTAGAGACAGAATTGTTAGAACCAAAGACCAAGCTTTTATCTAGAATGTATAACTTGCTGCTCACGTGGAACTTACAGGACGAGACAGTTAAATCTGCTATGATAAAATGGGCACAGGATGTTGGACACAACATTATGTTTGAAGACTGGGAAAGGTTATGGAACACCGGAATGAAATTTACGGCAAGTACTGCCTTGAAGGAAAACATTATGAAAATGATATACCGGTGGTACATGACCCCAGTCAAGCTAGCTAAGATACATCACCTGTCTGACAACAAATGTTGGAAGTGTAAGGAAGCAGAGGGGACTTTCTTTCATCTCTGGTGGACCTGCCCAAAAGTCAAGGCCTTCTGGGAAATGATTTATAATGAGTTGAAAAAGGTATTTAGGTATACCTTTCCCAAGAAACCAGAGGCCTTCCTGCTGGGCATGGTGGACCAGAAGGTGTCAAAGAAGGACAGAACTTTGTTTATGTATGCAAGCACAGCAGCAAGAATACTCATCGCAAAGCATTGGAAGACACAAGATTTACCCACGCTGGAGGAATGGCAGACGCAGTTGATGGACTACATGGAGATAGCTGAACTGACCGGCAGAATCCGAGATTTGGATGAAGAAACAATTGAGGCGGATTGGAAAAAGTTTAAAGACTATTTGCAAAAATATTACAAGCTGTATGAATCTTAAGATTGTGCATGATTAGGAAATGCTATGCTTTAGCAATTATGATTAAGTAAATAGTAAAATAAGTGATAAAAGAGAAAAGGAGACAATTTGAATTGAACATGTTATGTTTATTTTAAAGGTACTAAAATTGAGATACAACATATTGAATTTGGATACATAACATTTGAAAGTTACAATAAGGTATGAAATAAGGTAACAAATTGCTGACATTGTTAATTTAAAGAACTCAGAACCGGAAGGTGTGGGGAAGTCCAAGTAGGGATTTATTTTTGTTTTTGATTCTTTTGTTTTGTTAAAAAAAGAAAAATTGTTTCTTGTAACCTTTTTACTCGTTTGTAATGTACAGAATTATGGAAGGAAACGCAATAAAAAATCTTATAAAAAAAAAATAAGTTATGTTGGTTTCACTTGGGATTACATCCAGTTTGGGATGTCTCATGCGAGCAATTCATAAATTAAATATCATCATCATCATGATCATCATCCAGTTAATCTTCTTCTTCTTTGGCGATCACTCGTAGCCAAGTAAGATTGTCTTTGTGGCATTCATACAGAGCCCCTGGTCATTTCATGGACTATTCACCTGTACACCACTGCTTTATTCTTCCGCTGCCACCAACCAGGTTTCTTCTGGTGAAATACTGAGTCTCAGTCAGGTTGTAAAGTCAACAACGAAGATTAAAGTTTATTGAAGAACAAACAAGTTTTAAATATGTTCAGAAGGGTTTCTCAAATGCGCGCCCTTAACTAGATGTGGCACTATCTCACACTGTCACACTCTTCTCTTTCAGTTCTATCCCTGTCTCTCACTCTGTCACAACCACTATGCTCGACTTTTTCTGCCTCTGTCTGACCCTCACTCCTCTATCTCCCCATGGTAAACCCCTGGGCTGAGCCTCAAAATCAGGTAGGCTCCGCCTCTGAACTTTCTCATTGCTCAATCTACATTAACCATTTTCATCCTCCCCTGTATAGACATAATCACAAGGAATGGGCAAACGCCACATCCTTCCATGAACATGGTCTTAACAGTGAGTCCATAAGTGACTGTGGAGGCCACTTCTGGATCCATACGTCCTTCCACAGTGGGGACATAGGTTTCTGTGTGGGAGTTGATCACGGTGAGGGTTTGCAAAATGTGCCTTCCTCTTAGCACGTTTCTCCCTTTCATCCTGAGTTTGAGTGTCTTCAAAGTCCATGACACCTTTGTTAAAGACTGTTCTCCAATCGGAGTGCTCATAGGCCAGTGTTTCCCAGCTGTCAGTGTTTATACAAACCCAGTTAAGTGAGTAAAGGATTGCAGCCTAGGGGAATGAGTATTAGAACTGCAGCCATTTTGGACTTCCAGTAACATTGGACAGGGTGGTGTTGCTCACTTGGCTTCCCAACATGGTGATCACTACTGGTAACAGAGAGGGAGTGGGGTGAGGCAGGAAGCAGGTTGGCGCGGTGCACTTGTGCTGCCAATCCACCACTCCGGCTGCTGTGTGCTGCAGAGGGAGAAGTGGATTGGGCCCACCCCTGTGCCCACCCCTCACAGTTATTGACAGTGACCTCTTGAAGCCAGGTGAGCAAGGTCACTCCACCTCACTGGCCACTACTTAGACAAATATCATAGACAACAAACATTCCCTGTGCTTTCTTTTTGTGGAGAAAAACATCTGTAGGCCCTGAATAAAACCACGACTCACCATCTGATGGTGTCAGTCCAGCTTCAGCCACTTTGTTTTTCATCTGCTTCATATTGGATGAATGACTAACAGATCCACCCCGTTGATTTTGCTTTCACAGTAAGCCACTCCAGCTAAAGAGGAGCTCAGCCAGTGCCAACTTCTCTCCAGCATCATCTGTGAGCTGAGCCAGCCAAGCCAAGCAGCTGAGGACAGACATATCTAATGATCTGCATCAGGGATTATACCTGTCCTTTTAGGCTTCATTGAATCAGCCCACACAAACTGCCTGTTTAAAAATGAAGTAGCAAATCTGGAATTGTGCATGTATCCAAAAGTGTCCTTTGTGGGGTAGAAAATGTAGCACCCCACTGTAAAAACCGAATCTTTTGCATTTTGTACCAAAAGCACAAGAGAGCTATGCCAAAATCATACATGTGGCTCTATCCTTTCTTCGTGTTAATAACCTCCTGCAGGGACGCCAACTAAAGTGGGCTCTGGGTGCATGAGCACCCACAAAAAAAATTGTTTTGGGAGCTCAGTACCCACACTGCACATTTATTTTTATTTTATTTATTTTTTTGCAAAATCTCAACAACAAAAAATGAAGTTTTTGAGGTATTTTTAAGGGAAATCGCCAAAAAAGACACTGCCGACAGGGGTTACCATACATCCAGATTTCCCCAGACATTTCAGCAATTTCCACCCAGACGCTGTTTCCAACAGCCAGTTGCCAGCTAGGTGCAGGAAATTCCGGACGTATGACAACCCTAACTAAGCCTAACTAAACGGGTAATATCTGCATCTCAAAGGTGTTGACAGAGTCATAGAACCAGGGCCAATAAACATCAATGCCCACCAACATTCCAGCAACAACTCTACTTCCCTGCCATTTTCAAGGAGAGCCAGATGGCATTACAGTAGTTGCCCTTGAAGTTATGGTTATGGTTGTTGGCCACACACATCCAGCCACTCTAGCATCTCACTTTTAAAGGAGTGTTTACTGGGAGGGAGATGTGAATAAATGTTTCTGATTAAAATGATTTGCATAAGTGTAGCAAATATTCCATTGGGATGTTTTTGCCAAAAAATAAGCACAGCAACAGGGTCTCCCTCAAGCCTTTCATCTTCAGGACATTGTAACTGTGGTCTGCCAAGACTCACAGCCACTGGTTTTAGGCCAGAACAAGGTGGGCTCTGAGGCCTAGGGAGCAGTAGGAGGAACGCTCTAGGAGGCTAAGGCAAGCAAGGACCCACAGCCCAGGTGGGGCTCACTAGCTTGGGGAGGAGGGGAGGATCACATGCCTTGTCAAGCCCACATACTGCAATCAACATGCAATCAAGATAAAAAGTGTTGGTCTGTCCTAGGCCAGTTGGCCCCCCTGACATCCTGTTACACAAAGGGTGATTTCTCAGTGTTAAACTTCTCTCCTTGAGGCCTGCATGCATGCCGTCGTAGATCAAATGCCTTCAAAGCAGTTGTTTAGAAATTTTCCAGTTCATTTCCTGCTGATAGAGTTTCTCAAACTCTGCGCAATGGCACACATCCAAATGGAATGGTTGCTGGTTGCTTCGGGGCTTCTGAGCCTGTTTGGAGTCCATTCTGTGTGCATAGTTCATCCAGGTTTGTTTCATTGTTTTCATACCTGGGTGGCCATTTGCGTTGGGAAGGCTTTCCAAAAGCTGGTAAAGAGACTCAGAATGAAAACTAAACCGGAGGCACATTGCCCAAAACACAATATATTTATGTCCAAATTGGAACGCAAACACACCCATGTGTAAGGGATTGTATAATTGTCTTTGCTTACTTGATACACCTCTAGAAGATGCCAACTATTATTATTTAAAAACAATAACAATTTCTAAGCCTGCTAGCCATTATTAAAGATTGTCTTATCTGTGTGCACCCAAGTATATAGTCATCTAGCTCAATATTGCCTACACTCAGTATTGCCCCATGTTGGGCAAAAGATTCTTGCATTGCAGGGAGTTGGACTAGATGACCCTCATGACCCCTTTCAACTCTATGATTCTATTATTCAGTGGCTGGCAGTGACTCTCTAGGATTTCAGGCAGCCCTTGCTTACAGAAGCCAGAGATTGATCCTGGGACCTTGTGTGTGTGAAGCAGATGCGCTCTCACTTAACCGTGACCCATGAACACACAAGCAACTCTTTTGGAAGTGCCACACTCCACAGAGGTTCATTGGAAATTTAAAAGTGCCATTTAGCATTGATATGTTTCACCATGGTGCAGAGGAGGTAAGGACGTGCGCTACATTTTGGCACTGATGTAAACATAACTTATCGCATTGTGAGATAAATTGGTGTAAGCAGAGGACTTGCTGATCAGAAGGTCGACGGTTCAAATTCCCATGACAGGGTGAGCTCCCGTTGTGCTATCTTACAGGTACAGAGGATCATTTAGCTCACTGGTTTCCAGCATGTAAAAGGTAAAGGACCCCTGGACGGTTAAGTCCAGTCAAAGGCGACTATGGGGTTGTGGCACTTATCTCGCTTTCATGCTGAGGGAGCCGGCGTTTGTCCACAGACCACTTTCTGGGTCATGTGGCCAGAATGTGAGGAAATGCTGTCTACCTTCCCACCACAGCGGTACCTATTCAGCTACTTGCACTGTCCCAGCTCCTGCTAACCTAGCAGTTCAAAATCACGCCAGTGCAAGTAGCTTTGCCGCTGTGGAGATCCATCAACCTCTGCTTTGACATACATCAGTCACTCAAGCTTGCAGACTTGAGCACACTTTACTCAGCAGTGTAAACTGCGCAACAGAAGAGGCTTGAGGCTGTAGACACATACTAATCTATGCATTTATTATACATAAATCAGGACAAAGAAAACATGGCATCTCTCCTTGCCGTCTTCTCAGAGAGAGACTAAAAGCAAAAGAAGTTCCGCTCACGCCAGCAATCTGTGCTGGGATGTAAACGGATATGTGACATGCAATAATCCACATATTTGCAGCAAAAGGTGGAATGGAATCCCAACAGGTACTCCCTATAAATTATTCTCTGCAGATTCTGCAGCAGAGTGCCCAGTCTATCTACAGTACACTAAGACCAGAAAATTCTGTTGGTATTTCTGTACTAGGGCCATGAGGCAAAGTAAGTATCTTACAAGGGCAGCAGATCCCAATGTAGGTATTTACTCCCCACTTCTTCCTGATGCAGATCTTCACCCACCCATTCTTTCCTGGTGTGGAGGGGGGCACCATCAAGTGGTTCACCTCAAGTACCAAAATGGGCTGGCCTTGCCCTGTACACACCATCAAAAGAAAATTCGAGGAAATGTCTATTAATATAGATAATATAGTCCAGATATATCCCCAAATAGTTTCAAAAATAATTAAGAGATCATGAATGAGTCTTTCTGGGTGTAATAGTACCTTTATATTCTCATTGCATTTAATGGACTACTGACCCCCACAGACTAGAGACACCCCTTCCTAGGAGCCTCTATCCCAGTGAAGCTTCATTTACATTGTGAAACACGATTTCTGCTTTGCAATAGTTAACTTCAAGATGTTCCTCTGCTTATGCCTAACAAAATGGTTAAACAGATAAATTCGCTAACAAAGAACTAGATGCATGTCAAACAAATGGAATGCTGTGTGCAGAGGAGTTGAAAACCCGTGCAGATTAAAGAACAAATAACCTTTCCTCGACTTGAGGAATGTTCTGTTTGTCATCCAAAGGCAAAAACTATCTAGCACAAGCTTTGATCATGTGTAATAGATTCTTTCTGACTGGTTGTCAACCTGAAAATTAAAATGCCACATTGGGGGGGAAGCTCACAAGCAGCTGTAGTAAAGAAAGATTAATCATTTGCTCCAACTAATGAAGACATCATCATCCATGTAAATCAAACCAATCCAAGATCATTATCAGCTGAATTTTCATTAGAAATCAAAATGCCTTTATCCACCCATGTAAAATACTAGCATGCAAATGACGGTATCGGCTCTGCCTCACAATTCTGTCTCCAGCAGCAATAATAATCCTGAAACTATCAGATAAACAGGCTTTGCTCATTTTATGAGGCAATACTGAGACAGAAAATGAAAAAAGTGCTACATTCATGAATGCTAAGTTATTCAGATATTTAAATTAATTACATAGTTACAGAATGATTGCTTCCTTTTATCCCCAACCCAAGTAAAAGTCGGGGGGAGGGGGAGCAGATCAAGAAACACAGCTGAGTTTTTATTAATTCCCATCTTCCCCCTACAATTAAACTTTAATCAGTTTCCAAGATTTGGGCCCTGTCCAACCCAATTGCTATGTTTAAATCTCTGATTTCAAAACGATACATACTGTATTTTTCCATGTATAAGACTAGGTGTTTTTACTTAAAAATAGGGGGGTAGTCTTATACACAGGGGCAATCTCCCCCCATTTTCTTAATTTTGAGTCCCCCAAAATTGGGGGTGTCTTATACATGGGTCATTTTATACATGGAAAAATATGGTAAATTACTGAGAACACAGGGCTTGGAGCAAGAGGTGTTTTTGAGCAAAGGAAAATGAATATATCTTGCAATGTTAGTAGAGGACTATATATACACCATCAACTTGACCTTTGAAGCACTACATCTAGGGAGAAAGGATTTGCCATCTCAATCCCTCATGCATATGTAAGTGTTTTCTTAAAAGATTAAATATCTATGTGCAACACTAAACAGTCCTATGCTTATCACCACTGCTTGTTTAGAGATCATCTTCCACTGGAAAGACTCTGAGGGATCATCTCCGACAGGAAGGCAAGGGAAAGTTTGGGATCTCGCTCTTTCTGAGCATCGAGCACAAGACAGAAGGGTTGACAGAGACCAAACTAAATGTAATAATTTTCATAAGGTATAGTCCCCATATATCAACTATGTAAACAGAGGAGATGTTAATGACTGCCAGCCATTCATGCTTACTTATGGAGAAGCTATGCCAGGGGTAGGCAACCTAAGGCCCAGGGGCCAGATCCTGCCCAATCGCCTTCTCAATCCGGCCCGCAGACGGTCCAGGAATCAGCGTGTTTTTACATGAGTAGAATGTGTGCTTTTATTTAAAATGCATCTCTGGGTTATTTGTGGGGCATAGGAATTCATTCATTTCCCGCCCCCCAAATATAGTCCAGCCCACCACATGGTCTGAGGGATAGTAGACCAGCCCACGGCTGAAAAAGGTTGCTGACCCCGAGCTATGCCATGGATTGTTGAAATATTCAGTTATTTGACAGTGTGATCTCTCAGTGCTGTTCTTATATGTGACTGAGATAAGCATGTTACGCTGTATAGGTTTTGTTGGAATTGATCGATGTTATTTTATTGTTACATAAATAAAATATTATATTTTAAAAAGAATAAATAGAGCACCACGCAAGCTAAAGAAAAATATATTGTGGGAAGCTCTTTTCTCTAGATATCAATACAAGACCAGCCAGTCAGTTTCTGTATATAGATTTGTAGTGGGGAGGGTACCATCTTGTCTTTGGCCTAAAGCCCTATATCCATATGGTAGTTGCGCTAAAAAAACACCCTTTACTTACTTGTTGAAAAGTCAAAGAAGTAAACCTCTCTGTGCTCTGAAAAATGCAAACAACAACTACTACTTATTTTTTAAGAAGCAAAATGGAAAAGATTTAAGCATCAGGCACCATGTACAGTTATACAGAATAGATAGCCAACAAATTCCTAGAAAAATAAGTTGTTATTATGGCCGCCAGTTTGTAGTGTAATCCTATATATTATTCAGGACTAAGCCCTACAGAGTTCAATAGGACTTACACCCAGGTAAGTGTAAGGATTAGTTGGCCTTAAGGTAAAGGTAAAGGGACCCCTGACCATTAGGTCCAGTCGTGACCGACTCTGGGGTTGCGGCGCTCATCTCGCTTTATTGGCCGAGGGAGCTGGCGTACAGCTTCCAGGTCATGTGGCCAGCATGACTAAGCCGCTTCTGGCGAACCAGAGCAGCGCACGGAAATGCCGTTTACCTTCCCGCTGGAGCGGTACTTATTTATCTGCTTGCACTTTGAGGTGTTTTCGAACTGCTAGGTTGGCAGGAGCAGGGACCGAACAACAGGAGCTCACCCCGTCACGGGGATTCGAACTGCCGACCTTCTGATCAGCAAGTTCTAGGCTCTGTGGTTTAACCCGCAGTGTCACCCGCGTCCCTTAGTTGGCCTTAGCTGGCTTCAAAATGAGGTTAGAAACATTCATGGACGATAAAGCTATCAGCGGCTAATATTCATGAGTGCAGCACTAGGATTAAAGGAAGTATTCCTCTAAAAACCCAGTGTGAGCTCCTGAGTGGAACCAATCTCAATGTAGCTTGCATCTGACTCCAAAGGCTGGACTAGATGGGCCATTGGGCCTCTTTACGCTCTAAGGTGTCAACTACACTTGCCCAATAAACAATGGAGATCACACTTTAAGGCTTCCATTTAATCATTTGCAGCCACAGCTTATGTGCCCCACATCTGATGTCAGGTGTAGGGCAGATGGACAGGGTTTGGGATAAACAGTTTGTCAGAACTTATTAGAGCCATTGCCTGGTCTAATTAGGCCAACAGATTGGAGGTTCCCCACCAGGGACCAAATTTGTCCCCATACACATTTGCCTAACAGTTTCTAGGACATTTCATGCATCTTTCAAAATGGCCCCCAGCAGATGAAAATCATGTCACAATAAATTTGCTGCTCTTAAAAGTACCACAGGATTCCCCCCCCCCCAAAAAAATTGCTGGCCAAAAGTGGCTAGTACAACTACCCTTCTAGAGTATTGCTTATGTGTACTTAATGTGATATAGGGACAGTTTCAATCTGGGCAAGATTCCTTTCCCCTTCTCGCCATCAACCCCCACTCTAAATAAAATTAATAGCTCCCCTTGGACTTGTTAAATTAATTTGATTTGTTTTATGGGATGTGTGTCAATGGTTCACAGTCCATGGGGTCCAGCATTCCCTTTTATAAATAATTCCCTTTTTATGGTGCAATTAGAACTCTGTGTTTGTCTCCTATTCACTCAGAGGTAAGTGTGAAAAATGACCAGTAGTAAAAAAAAGAAAAAAAGAAAAAGGTTGTTTCCTGTCCTCCATGACACAAGAATCTTTAGACCCCTGAAAAGGTGCTACAATGTTATGTGTTGTTTTTGTACTGCTGATAGAACATGGCCATTTTTAGAGATGGAAATAAATTACTATTAAAGCAAAGAGTGATGTACAATTGGATTTCCTGCCTCAAAGAGAAAAGCAGCTGCTAAGCCATGATATTTCCCACTCCTGTCAAAAGTGTGAAACATTTTGACCAGATGGCAAAAAGCTGTAATGAAATGGGGCAACCTAAAGGAAGGAAAATGAAAAGAAAAGAAAAAGGAAATTGGGTTGCAATCATATTCACACTTACTTATGAGTAAATCCCATTCAACACAATGAGGCTTACTTCTGAGTATGCATGCATGAGACCGTGCTGTTATTTAATTATAAAATATGTGGGGTGACACCATGGCCACATTTACACCAAGCCAGCGGCTGAATTCTGGAGGCAAAACCATGCTGCCCTGAAGGTGTTCGCCTGCTCAATTTGTGATGCTTCAACATTTGGGAAGATTTTAGATAGGCATGTACACCTTCTTTATCAATAGAAACAGTGGAAATGAAGGCACACATACAGCATCATAGCCTACAAGACTCAGGGTTCATCCATTATGTCATTTAAACTGGAAAGTAAGCTTCTTGTGCCTCCATTAACTCTATGGTATCCAAATGGTGTTCGTTTCCAAATCACCGCCTTCCCACACTTCTCTCAACCTCAATCTGAATTTTCCCTTACCAGGGGTATGGGGAGAGGCTCATTCAAGAGAGAGCCTTCATGCTTATCTATATTCCCTCTGATACAGTTGGCATCCCTTGGGTTTCCTTTGAGCAAGTTATAGTATTTTAAAACTTGCCTGTGTTCTGTCAAGCAAAACCTGCTTGAGCTTCCTCTAGAGAGCCAAGTCATTATGACAGGATTCACAGGCAGGTTTGAACACAACATTTTGCGTGCCAATTAAGTGAATGCTTCTTACATGGCAAATGCGAACATGATTTAACATAGCTGTTACATCAATTTGTCCTTCACCGTTCCCATCCCAGTGTCTATGGTTGTGTTATTTTGGACTAAACGGGAAACATGACTTTTCCCCCTATCTCTTCCGACACTGCATGTTGTTGCACACCAGCCCAATCTCTGAGCGGTATGAGATTCCATAAGTTCCAGGCTCTTTCCCAGGGTTCAGTTTCCTCAGAATAAGGCACAGCGGAGACTGTGGTGTCTTTATGCTATATGGTTTATTTACACATATCTTCCACCTGAGTTTATGGTGCAGGGATTCACAGCATTAACACCCCAGAAAGTCTTGCTTCTCCCATAGCCACCTCCTTGGATTCCAGAAGAAATCAAGCATGGCTCTCATTCTCTGGCTTCTGCCTGCTCCTAGGCCCAGTCTCACACTTAACTCTGGCTTTTGTCTTTCTCACTACTTACCAGGTGAAGAAGGGGGCCAACCCATTTGAGCTCTGGCACAGAGCAACTTCCTTTGTTGTACCAATGGCCATGCTTAGGTGGTACTATCTCACAAACACTAGTTCAACCATGGAATCCTCCATTGGCTTCCTTTTTTTCTATTTTACAAAACTTAAATTTTATTGGATGTGAAACCGCCTACAGAGGTATAATCCTGAACCATGACACCTCGTCCCACCGGGGCATACATTTACAAACACAAAGCTTTGTTGTACATCATTGTCATGGCACCCAGGAAAGTGACGTCTTCCTGGAAGTTCACAAGTTGGTACCCATTGCAGTCCAGATCTTTCATTAATGTCTGCATCTCTGCGTCCTACAGTTTTGTTTTTTTAAAAAAAATAATTTTTATTAACCGGCCAATCAAATCAAAGCAAATCACATCACATAAATTCCAAATTACAAAGCCGAATTTTAAATTTTGTTGAGGGGACCCATATTTCAAGATCCGAAGGGGGATTCTGATCATCTTCTTGCTACTGCGTTAATGTCCAAATCAGTCCAAACAAAGTTCATAATTCTATCCAGTCTTATCTTGCTGTTTCCACATCTCATCTTGTTCGTATATTTTCTCTTTTTTCTTTATGATCTCTTCTGATAATCTCCTTAAGCCGATAAACACCAATAATAATCCTGTGTGAATTTTTCCATTCGTCAATCCTCAAATCGGGATGGTTTCCATATATCATCGCATTCATAAATAACATCGCTCTTTCCATCATTAATCACAGAACTGTCGTTCTTAAGTCCCTCTGAGGAGTCTCACCCACAATATAAAAACAGCTCTATTTCTCTATTTCTCCTCCCAGACTTAAGTCCTCCGACAGAACTTCCCAATATGGTGACGGTATTTTTAACTGCGTCATTCCAAAGCCCTTATACATTCCAAGCTCTTCTTAAAACATGCTTTGGTTAGAAAGTTTATCTCCACGCAGTCATAAATCCACAGCTTAAGTCCTTCAAACGACATTTCTGACTTGTGAGGGGGGGGGATTCTTGTTTAATCACATGCGTCCTGCAGTTTTGGTCCAATGGTCAGCTCTTTCAGTATCAACTCCTTCAGCTCTTTCTTACTTAGGCTGTTCTTATCGCCATCCTTGCCAGCGTATTTTTGGAAGGTGACAACCAGCAAACCAATAGCTTGGTCAAGAGGTGCTGCCATGGTGAGAGATCAGAAGCAAAATGGTCCAATGCTGAATGGTAGGAAGAGATGGGGAAGTGGTCCTCCACTGGCATTTAACCAAGACTAAACCAGCCCCCAACTCACAACAATATGTAAGACACTTGGCAAAACAACATCGCATGCTTTCAAGAAAACTAGTTATTGGAAACACACTGGCGTATAATGTGCTCCTGGACAACACATTCCGATTCCGGTATTTTATCACTGAGTAGAATAATGGGTTGGGGGTAGAGAGGAGTGCTGTATCTCTGTTACCTTTGTCATTTTTCTAATTATGAATACTTATGTAGCCAGAGCTATATAGGATAATAACTACACCATCCATTTAAAGCACATTTAAAAGACATTGCTTCCCTCTTAAGAGTACTGGGAATCATAGTTCTGTGAAGGGTAAACTACAGTTTCCAGGATTCTGGGGATGGGGGGGGGAGCCAGGTACTTTAAATCCATGGTATGGATGTCCTCTAAGTTATCTCTCTCTTAAGGTTGTCCCATTTGTTCTGACAAAACTCCTGTGAGACAGGTTATGTTGAGGCTAGTTCAATGGTTTCTAGAGTTTTTCATGACTGAACCCTGGTCCGACTCTAATAGTCTTCCCACCAGATTGCATGGGCTCTTTTCATTACCATTTTATAAGCCAAATGTCTACAAGATCGAGCTGTCTTGATGCTTTTACCTGCCAGTCAAAATGAGGAAGGGGGTGAAAGTACGTGCTGCAGATGATTGGAGATGGAGAGGACAAGGAGTGACATGGAAAAGGCAAGCTGCATTAAAAATGAGGCTGGTTCTTTCAGAAAATGAAAAAAATGGAGTGATGTGGGAAATCAACTGCCTGTGTCACGAGCTATGATGCCTTGCTTCTTTGCAAGTTTCAGAAATTCGGTGGTAAGCTGCGCTTGTCATGCAGTAGTTTAACTGTCAGCAGTATCTAGAGATGACAAAACCACAACTCAGGCATTGCAGGTTCTCAACAGTGGCCGGTTGTTGGGTCAGAATGAAGAGTGGGAGAAAGAAAGAAACTCAGATGTGTGTATCAAACAAAGACCTGTTTTTCATGCTTAACACTTCAAAAAATAACTTGGATTTTCAGTTCTTAGGACCTTTGCTCCTTTGAGGCAGCCAGCAAGCTATGTGGAATGAATTTTAATCAAGACTTGCCGATATCTATCAGTCTATAGCATTTCATAACTCAGATAATAAAGAGTCCAGACAGAAATGACAGGGTAGAGAAGAGAAATCTTGAAGGCAAGACAGTGTTTTCTATATCCAGGTCAGACAAGGGTATAAAATGCTTCAGAATGAGCTGTACACTCTGTCAGAGAAATCAATAAGAATGATTTCCCTAAACTATAGGATTTGGATAAATTAATATTTGCAGTCAAGCCAGATGAGCAGTAGAAAAAAAAGGAATATTATTTACAGACGGATATAATGACATATCTCCTTGCATAAGCACAACTGATAACTATTTATTACTAACACGTTGCAATGTTAACAAACGTTGATAATATGGAACTGAATAGCATTAACAGGACGAGAAGCAGGAAAACTCATTTGGAGGTGGCATTTTAAAATGTCTACGTGGTCATGATCCTGTAATGATAAGGTTATTTAAGATCTTCTGGTTTTATTGAGTGAGGATCCAATGTCAGTCCCTACCAGCACTCCAGTTTGTGTTTGAGGTAATATGCATGAAGATCAGCCAAGTTCAAAAACAAGATTTAGATATTTCTTGGGGATATTAGATACTTCTAGGAAAATATCTGTTTCCACACAGAAATTTGTCAAATTCCCATGCCTTTCAGAAGAGAGATGTGGGAATGAATTGGATATGTGGCAAGAACAGAACTTTTAGAAGATGTTATTCCAGTAACTCATTTTTAACTGCTTTCTGCTTCTTCCCTCTGTGAATGTGAGGAAGAATGGTTGCTAAGAGAGACTTCTCAGGACACTGCTGAGATCAGTGGGTGTCATTGTGATCTATCTGAAATGAAACAGACAGAGGAATGTCCCTAAACGTTAATAGGGAGAAACCAGTGCAAGAACTCTCTATAAGGAAGAAGGTGAATAAACATGGGATTGTAAATATATTCTTTTCAGTTATGTGTTTATGAAAGTAAAATTATTTTTGAATATATAGAATCTGTACATCTTTACAAAGAAGTTATCAGTCACCTGGAAGAGTTATTTAGCTTCCTAGCTTTAAGCCACTCTGTTACTTTCCATATCATAAAAAATTATTTATATATACAGTGGTATCTCGGTTTCCGGACGTAATCTGTTTCAGAAGACCGTTTGAGTTCTGAAACACAGAGACACAAAGGGCGCTCTGCAAATTGAATTGAGAAATTTGAAAAACACTCATGGAAGCCCTTCGACTTCTGGGGCACATTTGAAAATGGAAGCATTTACTTCCGGGTTTTCAGCATTTGAAAACCAAAACGTTCGTCAACGGAGACATTCGAACCACTGTATATGCACAATGGTTTGCCCATTTGTGATTCCCATCAACTGGGATTCAGAAGCATGTCATTTCCAACAGTGGAAACAGAACACAGCTATCATGGCTAGTTAGCCACTGACAGGGCAGTGAGAGATTTTACTTTCTTGGGCTCCATGATCACTGCAGATGGTGACAGCAGCCACGAAATTAAAAGACACCTGCTTCTTGGGAGAAAATCAATGATAAACCTAGACAGCATCTTAAAAAGCAGAGACATCACCATGCCAACAGAGGTCCGTATAGTTAAAGCTATGGTTTTCCCAGTAGTGATGTATGGAAGTGAGAGCTGGACCATAAAGAAGGCTGATCGCCGAAGAATTGATGCTTTTGAATTATGGTGCTAGAGGAGACTCTTGAGAGTCCCATGGACTGCAAGAAGATCAAACGTTTCCATTCTGAAGGAAATCAGCCCTGAGTGCTCACTGGAAGGACAGATCCTGAAGCTGAGACTCCAATACTTTGGCCACCTCATGAGAAGAGAAGACTCCCTGGAAAAGACCCTGATGCTAGGAAAGATGGAGGGCACAAGGAGAAGGGGACGACAGAGGACGAGATGGTTGGATAGTGTTCTGGAAGTTACCAGCATGAGTTTGACCAAACTGAGGCAGGCAGTGGAAGACAGGAGTGCCTGGCGTGCTCTGGCCCATGGGGTCACAAAGAGTCGGGCACGACTAAACGAATAAACAACATCAACAAGGCATATCTCCTATGAATTCATTTAATCCTCTTTGAAAGCCTTCTAAGTTGCTGCTCATCACTATTTCTTGTGAGAGTGAATTCCCTAGTTTAACTATGCACTGAGAAGGACCTTCATTTGTTTGTCCTAAGTCTTCCAACATTCAGCTTCACTCAACGGTGTTGCTATCACCTTCCTTTAAAAGCCCTATTCTCAGCATTATATTAAATACCTTGCTGCTACTTGTTTAACTAAGCAAGTCTAAGTTTGATGACTTAAAGTATCATTACATCGGCATGAGTCTCACTCTATTAAAATTTGCAAGTACTTTAAAAACACGCATCAAAACACATAAAGAACAACATGCACTTAAATGTGCTTCTGGAATTATTGGTCCACGAGAAAAGGCATGACATCCTGCTAGAAGCCATAAAAAACTCCCAGCTGTTTGACACCATGAAGGAAATATATTGGATTTTACATTTTATAATTTCCAACCCTGATGTGAACAAGCACCGTATGTTACTTTATATTCTGCTCATTGCAAGCCACCATAATTCCTCATGGCACAGCCAAGTAAAATATAGCCCTCTGTGCTGACACTACTTATTGTTTTTTGTCTCCTATAAATGATTTGTGTCTATGTTTTGAATTTTAGTAGATGAGAGGGAGGGCATTTCCATAAGCTTTCAAAAGAAACCACACATTCAACAGAACACCCAGTTCAGCCCCTCAGGAAACGGAATAAAAAACATTTGACGTCTATGTCCCCCCTTTCATTTTCTCCCAGTTCCTTTGTGCCAAAATGCCCAAGCCCACTTTTTATTTGTACTTGAAAGCTACTTTCAGAAAGCAGAAATATGTTCCACAACAGCCCAACTCTGGGCCATAAGAGAGCCAATGCGATATAATTGTTATGCCCTTCCTAAATAGTGAAGGCTGCCAGGGCCTGTGGTATATGGGGTTGGCTTCCTTTAGAGGAGAGAACAGGGTGCTTTTGTAATGTTTGGTTTCCTTACAATGGCTGCAGCATAACTGGAGGCAAGCAGCATCTTTCTTATTATTTATTATGATTAGAAATCTAAATTTGGATATTTAAATCTTTGCATCACCTTGAAGGGCCAACTGTAGCTTGAAAGACAGTCTTTAAGTTAGGCAACAAATGAATGTGCAGAATCCACTCCCCGCCCCAAGGCAGTATTATTAATAATAATAATAATAATAATAATAATAATAATAATTTATTTATACCCCGCCCTTCCCGGTTCAGAAAACCGGGCTCAGGGCAGCTAACAACAAATTTAAAACACTTAATTGATGCAACAAACATTAATATTAGTGTTAGTGTTAGTGTTAGTGTTAGTGTTAGTGTTAGTGTTAGTGTATTTGTACCCTGCCCATATGACTGGGTTCCAACAAATATAAATCTCAAACCACAACACACACATGGATAAACCACACTTGTTTCCAGGAACAGATAAAAACCTCAAAGCAAAATTGCGAATTTCTGCTTCTTCATTCGAGGTGGACCAAGTCTTATGCAGACATTCAAGCCCTATAGAAAATGGTGGGTTGAAATGCATCCTGGCCTGCTGGGTCCTGCCCAAAGTTCAGTCTTCAACTAGCTCTCTCTGTTTCTCATTCAGACATGCATGAGGTTAGGAGCCTCAGGCCTGAGGGAGGGACAATGTTGTCCTTCAGACCTCTTTGTCTGATCCTCGGGACTTACTGGATATTAAAAATTATTGTTATTAATTATTAAATTTGTATACCGCCCTTCATCCACAGATCTCAGGGCAGTTCACAACATAGAATTACAATATAAAAACCTCAAAATACATAATAAAAATAAGAACAACAAACAGATAATCCCACCTCCCATAGCACATTTAAAAGGGCATCAGATGTCAGTCAGACAAACTGGTTGAAGAGGAAAGTTTCTGCCTAGCGGCTAAAGATGTATAATGAAGGTGCCAGCTGAACCTTTCTGGGGAGAGCGTTCTTCAAGTGGGGAGACACTGTAGAAAAGGCCCATTCCCCTGTTGTCACCCGACAGACCTCTTACAGAGGTGACACACGAAGAGGGCCTCAGAGGATGCTCCCAGGTTCTGAGTTGGTCCATATGGGAGAGGCAGTTCTTGAAGTACTGCAGTCCTTAGCCTTTTAAAGCTTTATAGGTCAAGACCAGCACTTTGAATTGGGCCTGGAAACTAGTTGGCAGCCAGTGCAGTCAGGCCAGGTTCAGTGTAATATGCTCAAAATGTCTTGC
Organism: Podarcis siculus; assembly: GCA_034642415.1. Lineage (NCBI taxonomy): Eukaryota > Metazoa > Chordata > Lepidosauria > Squamata > Lacertidae > Podarcis > Podarcis siculus. Next base: position 5,266,380 of record JAXCMG010000024.1, on the reverse strand, counting down.
AGTGGCATAGCATGGGTTGTCAGCACCCAGGACCATGCTGAGGGATTGGTGGGAGGGAGGGAAATGGACAAAGTACGCATGTGCAACTGTCTAATGGTGTCCGCATCAACCAGGAGATAGCAGCCACAGAGATAAAAAAGACGAGTTGTTCCGTTGTCTGGAGAGATCACTTCCTATTTTGCATGGAGAAGCTGTTTCCAACGATGGAAGTGCACAGCTGTATTGAGGCAGCACCAGGTGTTGAAATTTTGCACTAACAATTTTGCACTAACAATTTTGTTCCTGGGGCAACTGCCCCTGTGCTACTCCACTGCCATCTTGCCCCTGTGAGCAACCTGGCCTCCAAATTCTGCATTAGCTGAAGTTTCCAAACCATCTTCAGAGAAAGTCCTACGTATAACACATTGCAGTAATTTCCCTGCCCGTTACATCTCTTTTTTCTCTTTTTAAATAGACATACTGTGGGGTGATGCTAAATCAATCTGTAATGAACTTTTATTTGCAGAATGAAGCCAGTTTTCTCAGGAAGCACTTTTCAGAGGCAACCCCTCCAAAAAAATGCAATAGATCTAGATTATGTGTGCCTTACTTAATAAAAACAAGTACGCAGTATTAATTGATTCTAGAATAAAATGCCATGTGTACACAGACTATCAATCAATAAAGATCTTCAGATACCTCTCAACCATTAGCTCCCACTAGTGAAAAATTTAGCAACTCTTCTGAACTATTAACATGTAGTCAGCCTAAGAAAAGGTATTCCTAGCCTGCTGTCATATCACAATATGTAAATGTGTGACAAAATGAGGCAAGATGTGTAACGGAAAGACTGCTCAAATGATGAAGTTGAGTCTGGTCATCCCACAGACCGTCACACTTCATTTTTGGTGCCCAGAATTCATAAATCACTTCTCCAACAGACAGATCTCAAATAAAAAGGGTTGGATCCAGCAATTTTTTTGCTGTTTTGCCCATTTAACAGGTCTGCCTTGCCTCTTCACTCCTTGCATTCACAGAAAATTCAATTTCTGATGGTTGGGACATCTGGGATGAGGGCTGCACTTTGAGAGGAGAATTGGTGGAGATCAGTTTCCATCCCCACGGCAGGCGTTGAGGGCTTCCATTTGGCTTGCTGTATCCCACCAAAAGATTATACAGAATCCCAACAAGCAGGCATTTCTCAAAGCAGTATAACTATGGTTTTAATTCCATTTAGAAATTCAATAAATAGTTAATTTAAAAAGAAAGAAAAAAGAAACAAAGTACAACCGGCACGTGGGTGTCTAACCTTTTCATTGTCACTCAGTTCCCTTATTGCCTTTGAAAATATTTTCCACAACCCTTTATCAGCTTCTGTTTTTAATCATTTTGAAATAAGTGTGTTTTATTCATGAAAGATCTCACAGTGAAGCAGGTTTTTTTGTGGGCTAGCTGTTAGAAGGAGCCCCATTTTACTTATCAGCTTGAGCATATCTGATCTTGAAATCATTGCAAGGACAATAAGGATGGAACCCTACAAGGCAGCTTTCCCCCCAATCATTCCTCAGAGCAAAACGGCACTTCAAAGTATCTTTTCTTTCCCCTTACAATCTGGTTCATCCATTTTTATGCCTCTATTAGCAAATGAATTGACACTTCTTTCACATAGGGTGAAATACACTTGGGACTTTATTTTAAAAACTTCCAGACAAAATCTAGGATTGGAAGGAGTTGGCAGGGAGAAAGGAGTCGCACCATGTTAATGCAACTTCAAATGTGCTTGATAGAAAGATTTGCAATGTTCAGGAATTGCAGATTAATTTACAGCCATTCTCTATATCGGGGGGTAACCAATGTCAGGCCACCCACTTGGACTAGTACACCCAGCATCCCTGGCCATTGAACATTATGACCAAGACGGATGGGTGTTGGAGCCCAACAATCTCTGGAGAACTGGATAGTTCAGTTAGTTAGACCATGGTGCTGATAATGTCAAGATTGCGAGTTTGATCCCAGTATGGGACAACTGCAATTCCATTCCAGGGGATTGGACTAGATCATGATCTACTGGTAGATCGCGGGGTGTTCCTGGTAGATCTTTGGCTCCTCAGTGATCTCCTCCACCCCCAAAAAGGGAGGAACCTGTGCCTCCCTAAAAAACTCATCAACCTTGCCTTTCCCAAAAAAGCTCCACAACTTTGGTCCATCCAATGACAATGGGTAGATCACTGCCAGTTTTTTATACTGTGAGTAGATCACAGTCTATTGGGAGTTGGACGTTCCTGGACTAGATGATTCTCAGGATCCTTTCCATCCCTACAATTCTATGATACTATGTTTCCTACCCCTGTTTTAGATAGTTCAGAGGTCAGCAAACTAAGGCCCGTGGGCCGAATATGGTCCACTGGGCTCGTTAATCTGGCCCACGAACCTTGCGGACCCTGCCACCCGCTCAGTCCGTCCCCGTGCTAAACAGACGTGGCATGGAGACCTCACCACGCGGAGACTGACTTCTGCAGCTAATCAGAAGCCACAGACACTTCTGGGCACCGCTCCTTCCTTTCCGCTGAGGCGGCCGAGCGGGAAGGAAGTGGCAGCTGGTCGGAGGCTGCCTCCGCCACCAAAACCAGCAGCATGGGCTCTGTGCCCCACCGAGACAGAGGACCCTGATGCTGCCAAAGATGAGGTGGCATCAGTGGCTGTGGTGTGAGTGGCATTGGCAGGGGGGCCTTTTGGGAGGGGGGTGCTTTCGGGAGTGGGTGGGTCCGGCCCCCACAAGGTCTGAGGGACAGTGGACCGGCCCCCTCCTGAAAAAGTTTGCTGACCCCTGAGATAGATAATGGTGTAAATGATATGTGTGCCTGAAATCTGTGACATTGGCTAATTGAACAAACGGCAAACCCTTGCCATCCCTACTAACAAACAAGAGCAGGAATTTTGGTGAGTACAATAGTCACATCATCAGAGACAAGCCCTGTACTGCCTTCAGGAGCTTCTCCTTGGAGAAATCTACTGGAATGTCAAGCTTCTGCACCTTGTGTTGCATTCTTACCATAGCCCACATGCTTTCGCAAGATCAGTCGACAAACAGAACTAACAGCAATTCATCTCTAAACTGGAGGTGTAGCAGGAAATGGGCTCTGTCAATTGTGTCTCTCGGCTATGGGAATGTTCTTTGAGCCATCAAAAGCTGCTGTTCATCAGTGGGATGGGACTGCTGAAACCTTATGAAATCCCCCTCTCCCCGCTCTGGAAGGTTGGTAGTGATGGTGATAAAGTTGAAGAGGAGGAAGAATTGCCCATGGTCATCTCAATCCCTGTTCTGCTGATAGAAGGCTCTGCTGGGTCAGATTCTTCTGTCAATGGAGGAACGCCGATAGGATACAACCATCAGTTTACAGGGAAGTAGGAGAGGGCTACTGAAGGCTGCCAGCCATGATAGCTATGATCTACCTCCACAGTTATGATAACATGCTTCTGAATATCAGTTGCTGGAGACCACAGTAGGAAAGAGTGCTCAGATCTTGCTTGCAGTAATTATTATTATTATTATTATTATTATTATTATTATTATTATTATTATTAATACCCCACCCATCTATCTGAGTTGTCCCAGCACTCTGGGTGGCTTCCAAGATAACAAAAACACAGCAAAAGTTCAAACTTTAAAATTTTCCTGATGCCAGGCTGCCTTCTGATATCTTTGAAAAGTTGTGTGGCTGTTTATCTGTTTGACATCTGATGGAAGGGTGTTCCACAGGGGGGATGCCACTACCGAGGTTTCCCACAATGCATCTGGTTGGCCATTTTGAGAACAGGCTCCTTCATTATATATTTTTAGGCGCCTGGTGAAAATGTTCCTCTTCAACCAGGCTTTGAGCTGATTAATATATTAATCTGTAAGATTAAATGTATCTATGGGAAGGAGGTGTTTCTTGTTTTGTTGTTTGGGTTTGACTATTTACTTGTGTTTTATCTTGTATTTTATTCTGTGAACCAACCCAAAAACTCTTGATGAAGGGCAATATATACATTTAATAAACAACAACAACAGGATGCTAGTCTAGATGGGCCGTTGACCTGGTCCAGCAGGCTCTTCTTATGTTCTTAAAACTATTTTTGAAAATAGTGACACAACACATATTTCACATTTTTACAGATTGATGATGATGATGATGATTAATTGAATTTATATACAGTGGTACCTCGGGTTAAGAACTTAGTTCATTCTGGAGGTCCGTTCTTAACCTGAAACTGTTCTTAACCTGAGGTACCACTTTAGCTAATGGGGTCTCCCGCTACTGCTGCATGATTTCTGTTCTCATCCTGAGGTAAAGTTCTTAACCCGAGGTACTACTTCCAGGTTAGCAGAGTCTGTAACCTGAAGCGTTTGTAACCCAAAACGTTTGTAACCTGAGGTATCACTGTACTGCCCTATACCCGGAGGTCTTTATGAATTAGCCAGAAGAATAAGTAACAATGATTCACAATGATATCTAGCAATAGCACAACCCTTAGCTTTGTTTAAGGTTTATTCTTTAAGAACATGTTTGCCTAGGAATTTGAGACTATCCATTTATCACCTGGGGTTTCCTAGTCTTGCAGTTCGTTCTTCTAATAGGAAGATAATTGTTTCAAATCAAGGATTATGACAATGGTCATAGGTATCAACAGTGGATTCTACATTTCTAAAGTAATGATACATACTAACTAATGATAGGAAATGTCAGCTAGCAAAAGGAAGTGAGAGCTTTGGCTTCAAATGACAAAGGAAAATTTATCACACGGATTCTACCTGTAAGAAAATAACTCAAGTTAATTGACATTATCTCTGTTTTCCACCTGGTTAACTCTCCAAATGGCAAAATAATAAAATTACAATCATTTTAAAATGCTGGTACAAAATCTCACTGTAAAAGTAGACAGGCAGAAGAAACGTTGGTCAGTCTTCACTAACCTGATGCCCTTCAGAAAATTTTGGCTACTACTCCTGTGTTCCCTGAGGCTGAAATGAATTGTAGTCTAGAACATCTAGAGGGCACCAGGTTGACAAAGGCTGGACTAGTTCATAAAACTGCCTACGAACAAGACATAATAATAATAATAATAATAATAATAATAATAATAATAATAATTTATTATTTATACCCCACCCATCTGGCTGGGCTTCCTCAGCCACTCTGGGCGGCTTCCCAAAAAAATATTAAATACTGTAATACATCAAACATTAAAAGCTTCCCTAAACAGGGCTACCTTCAGATGTCTGGTAGTTGTTGAACTACCAGACATCTGGTGGGAGGGTGCTCCACAGGCAGGTGCCACTACCAAGAAGGCCCTCTGCCTGGTTCCCTGTAACTTGGCTTCTCGCCGTGACGGAACCACCAGAAGGCCCTCAGAGCTGCACCTCAGTGTCCGGGCAGAACAATGGGGGTGGAGGCGCTCCTTCAGGTATACTGGGTCGAGGCTGTTTAGGGCTTTAAAGGTCAGCACCAACACTTTGAATTGTGCTCGGAAACGTACTGGGAGCCAATGTAGGTCTTTCAAGACCAGTGTTATGTGGTCTCGGCGGCCGCTCCCAGTCACCAGTCTAACTGCCGCGTTCTGGATTAGTTGTAGTTTCCGGGTCACCTTCAAGGGTAGCCCCACGTAGAGTGCATTGCAGTAGTCCAAGTGGGACATAGTTTGAATAGTAGAGCTACTCTGGAAATGCACTCACAAAATGTACAAACAAATCAATTTTCACAGGTACATTGAACACTGGGGAAACTGTCAGGCGTTGGCTGTGCACAGTGCTGATTGGCTGCTGCCTGTTGGCTTCATAAGCATGTCATCTCTAGTTGCAGTTTTGCAACTTTTAAACATATGAAAGGCGCTTTTATTTTAAAAAAGGAAGAACAATACCAAATGAATTATTAATTCAGTGGATGTATATACAAATTTTAAAGAGGCAGTTGCCTGAACTATGGCAGCATATGTAAAACTGGTGAATACATCAGAAATAAAATCTGTGTGTAAATATGTAATTTACGTACATGCTACCAGGGAAATGGGAAAGAGGGATTTGAGCAAAATGTGGATCAAAGTTGTTTGCAATTGGGCAGGTTTCTTACCTAGCAGGACCTTGCTCATACCTGCTTTCTTCAGATCAAAATTTCACCCCAAACACTTGGGGAGGACAACTGCTTTCTTTTTTACCCCCAATAAATCTGTAAATGCTATCCTTGCAGGAAAACTACTGCAGTCATCCTTCTGAAATTTAGTAAGATCTATCCCAACTAAGGCCCGGGGGCCGGATTCGGCCCAATCGCCTTCTCAATCCGGCCCATGGATGGTCCAGGAAACAGCATGTTTTTATATGAGTAGAATATGTCCTTTTATTTAAAATGCATCTCTGGGTTATTTGTGGGGCACAGGAATTTGTTAATTATTTTTTTCCAAAATATAGTCAGGTCCCCCACAAGGTCTGAGGGACAGTGGACCAGCCCCCTGCTGAAAAAGCTTGCTGATCCCTGATCTATCCCCTCAGAAGGGGCAGTGATGCCTACAAATTTCATCCAGTTCTTCCCAAAAGAAAAGTTTTAGACATTTCCTTAAAATGTAAATAAATTAAAATGGAAGCGTTTTGAATCCCCGTGGCAGGGTGCGCTCCCGTCGTTCGGTCCCAGCACCTGCCAACCTAGCAGTTCGAAAGCACGCCCGGGTGCAAGTAGATAAATAGGGACCGCTTACCAGCGGGAAGGTAAACGGCGTTCCATGTGCTGCGCTGGCTCACCAGATGCAGCTTGTCACGCTGGCCACGTGACCCGGAAGTGTCTTCGGACAGCGCTGGCTCCCGGCCTATAGAGTGAGATGAGCGCACAACCCTAGAGTCTGTCAAGACTGGCCCGTACGGGCAGGGGTACCTTTACCTTTACCTTTACACACACACACACTCTGAACCTATTTGTCTACAGTATTGCAGGTTTCATATAGAGGAACCTCTCTCATTTCTGCTATTTTTAGATTGACTGCCTATAAAACACTAGGGGAGATTGGCAGAGCAACTCTCTTTCTGCTGGGCTAGGGGACTGAACTGCATAGAGACCTACCCTTTGCCAGTCCTGTTGGTCTACACTGGACCCCTTTTGGCCACCACTTACGCAATGATGCCAGCAACACTTTGCTGGTATGGAGTTCTACCTCCCACCTGCTGATTGTGCAGGCAGGCAAAAATTCTTCTAGGGAGGCAGAAACAAAATGTGGATGGAGTCTTGGGCTGATACAGAGGACTCTTATTGTGTCCTGTGCTGACACTCATAGTGGAGAGGGAAAGTGTTGGGAATTGCATCAGTAGAAAGCAAGACAAGACAAGCTTTATGATGTTGCTCTTCTTGTAACGGTAGGGCAAGTACAAAATTTTGACACTGTGTAGGACCATGCTGCTCACGAACACACTTCATTAAAATAAATGTTTGGAAATATAAATAAAGCCGTGCCAAACTCACAAACTTCCAACTCTTCTTTTTCAACCAGGAACTGGAAAATTGAAAGGGGGGAGATTGGACCCCATCTTAAATAACCGTAGTGCTTCTTAAGGCACTGAAGAAGACAGGGAGAATTTAAATCGATAGGAAGCAAATTAATATCTGTCCCATCCAGCCTCTGGACTTTTCTACAGAAGATATTTAGGCAAGTTCGTGCTGTAGAGCTTAGAGAGTAAAGTCAAAGACTTGCCTTGAAATAAATGTAAATCTCTAATGAAAGAAATTATTGATCACCTTCAGGCACTCTAGTGTGGTAAATCCAAAGAACTGTAGACCAGCAAGAGATCTAAAGGATACAGTATAATGCCGTGGAAAATACCATCAAAGGAAGAATTCTTAAAACAGCAAGTGTTAAAGGAAACTAAAAAGCCACTAATCTGGAGCCTGTTTTGGAGGGGGGAAAGGAGCCAAGGGAGGTCCTTAAAACTACAGTATCTCCAAGCCTTATTTCTCTTATAGGAAAAAAAGAAAAGTGCTTGGGAATCTACTTAAGCGTAAAGTAGTACAAGAGAGTTATAAGGTTGTTGCCAAACCAATACAGGGACCAGGCAGTCATTTCATAACAAACAAAGGGGGAGACTTCATACAATGCATAACTAACTTATAGAGCTAATTGGAAGAAGATGCTGTGCTTGTCACTAACAGAAAACCTTCAAAAAAAGGATTAAAGAAATTGCTTGAGGGTGGATCCAATGGACAGATGGTTATCTACACTGTAGCCTTTTTACGAACTTCTGTGAGGTGTTTGACTTAAAACCAATGGAAGCAACATTTTCAATTCTTGGACACTGCATGCCAGAACCTGGGGTAGCAGTAAACTGCTTGGGAGCCCCCAATACAGTGGTACCTCGGGTTACAGATGCTTCAGGTTACATACGCTTCAGGTTACAGACTCTGCTAACCCAGAAATAGTACCTTGGGTTAAGAACTTTGCTTCAGGATGAGAACAGAAATTGTGCTCTGGCAGCGCCGCGGCAGCAGTAGGCCCCATTAGCTAAAGTGATGCTTCAGGTTAAGAACAGTTTCAGGTTAAGAACGGACCTCCAGAACATGTTAAGTACTTAACCCAAGGTACCCCTGTATACTCATGTGGGGCTTCAAACTGGAGCAGCTGTAATTAATGCATTCCATCAGAGGCGGGGAACCTGATGCCCTCCAGATTTTGCTGAACTACAACTCCCATCATGACTGATCACTGGCTATGCTAGCAGACGGCAGTCTTCCAAGATCTGGAGGGCCACAGGCAGTTGTTCCTACCTCTGAAATGAATAAACTAGAAAATCACCACCACAGTGGGACTAACCTCCTATAGTGCCAGATTTAGGATGGTCCAAACATGGTGCCAAGCCGAGGGGGTGCAAAACAGAGAAGATCCAAAGCTGAGAATATCCATTTGGAGGTACCAAATTTTGGCCTCACATAGGGCACCATATTATGCCTGCCTCCTAGTTAGGGCATTTTGGGAAGAGCTAAGATTTTCACAATCCCTGTCTAAATGTATCCGTTGTTGGAATATGAAAAATAAATATGAATAACCAACATTGCTTTAGCCCTGTTTCTGAACAACAGGACAACACATTCTTGGTTCAAACTACATCTTAAATTATTACAACTGTGCAGTATGAAAATGGCAGGCATTCCTCAAGGCCCATGTCATTTTTCTTCCTTTGTTCCATATATGCCTTTAACAATGCTACCCCCCTACAAGCACTTGCTTAGGAGTAAACACCATTTGACACAATAGAATTTACTTCCAAGTAAGCATGCATACAAATTGTGCTAGGAGAGATATTTCAAACAGCATTTCATTCATCAAGTGTTCCCGATGAATGAATTTCTTTTAACGAGAAATGCAAATGACTGAAAATTAGCCAGCCCTTTCCTGAAGTTAAACATGTTGTGCAGGCTGTGCCATATGTTTTTTCCTGGGTGTCTTTCTTAATCAAATCATTGCAGCGGAGCAGTGCAGCCCTGTGCTCCTTTTATATTTACACTGTGCAAACTTTGTCCTTTAGAAGGATCGGCATTTTATTTCTGTCCCCGGAAAAGGTCATTCTACAACTGATGTCTCATAGGAATAATTAAGAAAAATAAAAGTGATTTTTCTTCTGCATGGATTTTATGGTTCTCCAATGGGGTTAAAAAAACCAACACATCTATAAAAAGCAACATTTCAGGAAACTTAGGGCCTCTGACCCATTAATATATTTTTATATTTTTGTAATCATTCTTACTTGCAACAAATGTTTATAGACTTTCTATAAAATATGACATTTCACAAAATGGATGCCATCTTTCAGCTGACATTTTAGAATTCACACTATAGTTATAAAAAGAAATGGGGGGAGGGGGTTTCCGTGTTTATTTTACTCCCCTGGATATCATTCTGGAAACACACCAGCACCTAAGTGTGTACCCATGGAAAATGTTAGTGGTGTGTTCTTTTCTGTTCTCAGGATCTCATTGGAAGGATCACATTTGGGCTGAAACTTCGCATAGCAGAGTATTTTCCTTTGTTTCCTTAAAAAAAACCCCCCACCACATTTCATTCAGAAGGTGGTGGGACTCAAGTCTTGCTTAGCCGCAAGGCAATTTTGGGTCATAGCTGTCAACTTACAGATTTGAAAATAAGGGACCAGCAGTCTTGAAAATAAGGGACCAGCAGCCAAAATAAGGGACCTGCAGCCTCACCTGTTCCAGGCACTCCAGTCTTCCTTTCCTCCTGCAGTCTGGTCAAACTCATGCTGGTAGCTTCAAGAACACTGTCCAACCAACTTTGTAACCAGAGGTTCAATGAATAGAATCTGAATCACATGCACCACAAGGCCTGTGCAGCCTTAACTTAAGATGGCTCCCCGGCCTGGCTTTGCACTGCAAAGTTTGCAGCAGCACGTGCAACAAAATGGCGTCCAGCATTCAAAAAACCCCTCAGCTTCATTAACTAGCCACACACACACAGCCTCCCCCCTCCCACGACATCTCCTTTCCTTTTCCCCCACCATGTCCCCCGCTCCAGACAGACCTTTTCACCCGCAAGGGTGAGTGGGCCGTCAATGACGTATCCATCCGATTCCGATCCAAGCACTCAGCACAGGTATGTTCAACTTCTGAGGCCCTCTGAGCCAAAGGCAGAAAGCCCAGCCAGCAGCCAAATGAAGCCTCAAGGAAAACCACCGTCACCTCTCCGCTGGGAAGCGCTGAGCAAAGGTGAGTCCCCAGGCAACGCAGCCGATTTGATCAGCACAAGGCATGCAAGCTCCACCACTCAGTCGTTCTTAGACTTCTTATTGGGTGAGCAATACAGCCAAGCAACACAGTTGGAGCCTCCCTCCCCCCTGGCCAGCAGGGAGGGAGGGAGAGGAGCTGCTTCCCTTGAAATTTAAGGGACATCATTTAAGGGACATTTAAGGGACATCCATCAATAAGGGACAGCAGCGGGACATGGTGCTGGAATAAGGGACTGTCCCTTCAAATAAGGGACACTTGACAGCTATGTTTTGGGTACAGGGAGGATTTTGCTACTTAGAGACAGCACACCAAAAGCTGCATTATCTCTCAACCATTTTTTTTTCTTTCCCCAGCCATCACCTTAGAGCAGGGGTCAGCAAACTTTTTCAGCAGGGGGCCGGTCCACTATCCCTCAGACCTTGTGGGGGGCTGGACTATATTGGGGGGGGGATGAATGAATTCCTATGCCCCACAAATAATCCAGAGATGCATTTTAAATAAAAGGACACATTCTACTCATGTAAAGACACATTGATTCCCAGACCATCCGTGGGCCGGATTGAGAAGGCGATTGGGCTGGATCCGGCCCCCGGGCCTTAGTCTGCCTACCCATGCCTTATAGTATGGGTGGGGAATTCATGGCTCTCTGGGTCCTCTCCCAAGAGGTATTCAGCAAGTGGGGGAAAGGAGTCTAATGTTATATAAAGTGTGCAATTGAAACACCTTCATCTGCAGGAAGAACTGCTGCAAGAAGATCAAAGCACCTGGCTGAGGGTTAGGGTTTGCAATTCAGCTGTGCATTGGCCTTATTTGCATTCTTCTTCTGGGATTAGGGAGTTCTTTTCACCATTTGCATAGCCAAGGCAGATGAAGTGCTTTTTATTCTTGCCCAAACTTTGTTCTCTAAAAAGTTCTGTTAAAAAACTGAAGGTGAAACTTGAGAGAAGCTACTAATACATCTTTGTTTCATTTTCCACAGAGGTAACGTGGTCCTCATCCTAAAAAAGTTTTCCCACGTCTGTCTTGAAGGGACTAAAGGATTCAGCATTGGCCCTGAGGTAAAGCCAGGTTAAGGTATAGGTTACATGTGAAGTTAATAATGAAGTTTCACCCTTAAGGAGAGCTTTGTTGTTGTTGTTGTTTTGACAAATTCAGTGTGGGAGCTTGGGACACTTGTATGGGGGTGCTTGCTCTTCACCCCTCGCTTCAGCCCAGTCTGGATTCGTGGCCCTATGCCTACAGGTTACATCATAAAATAATGTCTTACTCAATTCAGTGGGACATTTTTGGGCAATCTGGGTCAGACCAGCAGCACCAAAAAGTTGAAGCCCTAACTGTAAGCATTATATATTTCTTAATATATAATGAAATTGTAGGGATGTCATCACCCTGCAGTTTGTGTGGCCACCTGGGCTGCCCACCTCCTCTGCTGCACAAATAAGGAAAGGAGGTTTGTGAAGAGCTGTTCAAGTCTGCCTTCTCTTGTCCTTCGTATCTCCAACATCAGAGGTGCAAAGAAAAAGCACCTGGGAGGATGGCAAAGCCCTTTCAGGTGTCCCCTGCTTTTAACCACCAATGTTACAGGTTGAAAGGAGGAGCATGGGGAATAAAGATTCCTTCTGCAGCAGCAGCAGGTACTGAGGGAGGCAAGAAAGATGCCTGTAAGAAAATATAATTAGATGTTTCTTTCTGGCTCCCTGGTATTTGGGAAACCTATCAAGGGATTTCAACAGGTGGGTAGGACAGCTCATCCATCAATCATGTGGTGCCATATGATTGCCAGGTAGATTGCCTTGCTCACCTGTCAAAATTGGCCCACAGGGTGAGACAGAGAAAGGTTCCCCACCAATGGTGTAGTGGGGTTCCTAAACTTGGGCCTCCAGCTGTGTTTGGACTACAGTTCCCATCATCCCTGACCACTGGTCCTTCTAGCTAGGGATGATGGGAGTTGTAGTCCAAACACAGATGGAAACCCAAATTTGGGAAACCCTGAAGGGGTTTGAGGGGTACTGGAGGGTTGGTGAGGTCCAGGGGTGGAAGCTGGCAATGGGGGGGAAGAAGGGGTTGCCAAGCAACATGAGAGAGAGAGGAGAGAGAGAGAGAGAGAGAGAGAGAGAGAGAGAGA
>JAXCMG010000024.1:5209569-5253515 GCA_034642415.1 Podarcis siculus | reverse complement strand
AGAGAGAGAGAGAGAGAGAGAGAGAGAGAGAGAGAGAGAGAGAGAGATGGCTACTCTGTGTGGAGGCAATGTTTTTTTAGTTTTTTTATTTTGTAATTTTTTATTTTAGTTATTAAATTTATACACCACCCTTCATACGAAGATCTCAGGGCAGTTCAGAAGATAAAAATACAGGATAGAAAGTACACATTTCGGTTTTCCAAAATGGTATGTAATTTTCCATTTTGAAGAAAAAGCAGCTATTGGGTCTTGATCCAGAAGACCAGTTTAGATCGGGGACCTGTACCAATTTCCTGTTGAGCTCCACCCCCCACCCCATTCCTATTTCCCCTCAACATGCTGTTTATTGTAAACATCACTGACAGGTACAAATACCACCCAGGAGTGGATTTTCAGCAGGAAACTGGCATGAGGCCCCAAGCTAGATTGAAACCATGCTTTGGAGCTTTTCCTCAAAATAGAAATGGCCAGTTTTAAACACATGACATGCTTAGTAACTGTGTAGTTTGGCCCTAAGTGTGCAAAGAATTCAAAGCACTTTTGTGAAATTGCACATACGTTTTGTTGTGAGTGGCCCTAATCACCTTAAAACTTCCTCCCCAGTGCATAAAAAAACAATAAATCTTTGTGCCTATGGTTGACAGCCAGAATACGGAATGTAAGCCACATGTTTTCATGAAACTGGATTTTTAAAAATAAAAAAATACCTTTACACATTAAAAAAATACACTTCCCAATACTGTCTTGTGAAGTCTGAAGTCATGTTCTGTAGCTCTGAGAAATGAGATGGGTGTCAAGTCAAAAAGCTTTTTATATGCCTAATGTAAAGCTTTTCTATTCTAAAATAAAAATAAAAAAATCTTAAAATGAATTCTCTGTAGCAGCTGTTCAAGCTGTTAAATGATAATTGCATGCGAGTGAACGATATTCTTCCTGAACGTACTTCTGTATAGATAATAATAACAATATTAAAAAGTCCTTCTTAAACATTTCAAAAGCCCATTTTCTTTCATTTGTGGGTTTAGCTTTCCTTCAAAGGGAACCATCATTACAGTACTTTCTTGAATCAGAACCTTCAAAAAGGGAGCTAACAAAAGGAGTATTCGATAAAGATCTAAAGACATGGCAAAACCTTTGATATATAATGAAATAATAGTGAATCATCTTTCCGCGCTCATAAGTGAGACAATGTATCTTTTTTATTTAAAAAAATAACATTATCTCTTTGGTGCATTGTAGAGGCATATAGATTACTTCTTGTATTTGAAGCTGAGTTTTTTTCAAAGGAAAAAATTCACCCCTGTGCATTTGAATTAATGTATTATTCTTTTTCTATAACTCAATCCGGCACCCAAGCCCAGCTCTGATTAGCCCGTATTACACTTTGTATTAATATTACGCTCAATTATTATTTCAAAACAGGGAGGACAAAGTCAGATCCTCACCTGTCAGCGTGTCAAAGAGCTAAAAATGAACCGTTTCCTCAATTCTGCAGAATGTCGCAGATGGAATTAGCATTCGCGGGAGCTAATCGAGAGGAAAATGTTCACAAAACAGAGCCAGAAATAAACTGGAGCTTTGGGGGTGGGGATTCATAGTAGAGAGTTGACAAGGAATGTTCTGGCGTGGGCATGCCAATCAAATATTTTTAGCAGCGCACAAAGACATTAAATGAGCAGAGGCAAATTAGAAGTATGCTGATTGCAGCCAAATTAAACATACATGGGTTTGGCATAGTGGGTGGGAAAGCAAAGTGTCACTGTGATCTGTTTATCATTTGATAAACAGCTCCTTCTGAGCTGATGCCATCTAAGCTAGTTGGGCTGGGCTAGAGATATCTGGATACCAAACCTAGTACAATTATAAGCCCGCCATGTGGCTTCCTCTCCCTGTCTTTCTCCCTGATCTTTCCTTTGGATAGATTGAAGGTGCAGCCGCCGCCGAAATGAACTTCTTGCATTGGTATAGTTCTTCACGTCTGAGAGCATTCTTCTATGCTATGTTATCATTATTCAGCCACTATTCCAGAATAGTGTCTTCTTCACACCAATTTTTCTTCCACCACACCCACCCACCCCTGACATTTGTGAAAGATCCAGAATGGATCCTTAATATTTCCATTTGTGTGGAATCTGTCTGGGCATCTTCCTGCTTTCTCTGTGGGAGGGTAGGGGTCAGGGTCGGATTTAGGTCCGACGAGGCCCTAAGCTACTGAAGGTAATGGGGCCCTGAAATGTCCAGCTGTCCTTTGTCAACAACAAATTGTCGCTGTTTTTTGTGATGAATATCTGCTATATGGTAATTTATGGACCTAATAGGTATCTAAAGCCATTTGCACATAACAAAATATGTATTTTATCAAAGTAATTGTTGAACTGAAATATTTTATTTGTTTTTTATCTTATATTTTGGAAATGTACATCCAGGATTTTTCCTTTAATTTTTTGGGGGGGGCCAAGAGAGTGGGGCCCAAAGCTATAGCTTGTTTAGCTTATACGTAAATCTAGTACTGGTAGGGGTTAGCACGCATTGCCCCCTGGTTTTTAATCAGGTTCTCTGTCAGACTTGACATTAGACTGAGAAACTGCTGTCACTATCAGTTGTGCATACAGATACTGATATTGTGCCAATATATTGCCCATGACAGCTATCATTAGCTGCAGATAAAATGTAATCACGATAACCAGGTTTGTCCTAGCTCAGACAGGAAAAAGTATCTCCTTCCTTCTAGTCTCCTAGTTTCCCACAGGGTTAGAATTCCAGAATGCCCAGTGTTATATAAAACAGGAAAGGGTGCACGGTACCCTGAATGCATGCTCATAACTTCAACATTTACTGGTTAGTAGAACACAATAATAAATGATACTTTCAGGGCATTCCTATAACTACGGACCTCTTCTCAAACCAGACATGTTGGTGCAGATGAGGAAAACATTAAAGATCTCATCAGATTAAGCTCTCATCAGCACAGTCTTTTTGCATTTCATTTCCATTTAATACTAACTCCTACATCCACCCACCCTCCCAACTTTACACCCATCTGTAAATATTAGGGGCAACAAGATTTGAGATATAGATATCAATATCAAGATTGATATCCGCTCTGTTTCTGTCATCTATCTGCTTCAGAAATATATAATAATTTTTTTTAAAAAAATTGTCAAGTAGCACCTCAGAAGTGTGCATGCACACAAAAGCTCATACCAAGAATAAACTTAGTTGGTCTCTAAGGTGCTACTGGACAATTTTTTTAATTTTTAAAATATATTTCTACTGCGTCAGACCAACACAGCTACCTACCTGAATCTTCTTCAGTCTGCAGTTCAGGCTCAGTTCCACTTCATGTAAAGTTCTGTGTTCCCATTCACTCCTATAGGGAAACTAAAAACAGTTATTACTTTTTCACTTTTGGCAGAAAAGGATGAAATTTGCAGGCACAATGTCCTTCTGAGTGCATTAAGCCTACCAAATTGCAGGAAAAAAGGACATGGGGATTTTGTGTGGGAAGTAATAGGTATTCACTTTCCTCCATAATCTGTATTAGGGGAATATTTTCTTTGGGTCAACTAAAATGCCAGCATCCATACATCTCCCAATAGGTATTTTGAGGCAGTGTAGAATGCTGCTTGTATGATGCTCCAAGACATTCCTACCCACAAGCACAATGGCATACAATTTTTTTTTAAAGGTAAATGAAACTTTTCACTTTTATAAAAAAATTACCCACTGCTCTAATTTAATAACAGCAAAAATAATCAAGAGGTCTTCGCTTCTCGCAAATAAGCCCACAGAGCTAGAGAAATATGGAGACACAGAAAAACATAGAGCTATAGTAGCCATAAAGTTAGAAAGTACACACACAACAGAGCAACACAAAGCATTCTGAAGGCTCTAATCTGTCTTGTGGCACTCTGTTGACATTACAGTTCAACTTGGGGAGGGTAAAATCACCCCAGTACACCTTATTATTTGGGCTCACAGCATATATACCTGCCACCCAAGGATTAAACTTAATGTATCTGAGGAGGAAGTGGGCTACATTGGAGCAAACCAGGGAACCAGGAAGAGAGCCTTCTCAGTAGTGGTGCCCACTCTGTGGAACTCCCTCCAGTCAGAAGGGGAGATAAATAACTATACAACTTTTAGAAGAAATCTGAAGGCAGCCTTGTATAGGGAAGTTTTTAGCATTTGATGTTTTATTATGCTTTTATATTTGTTGGAAGCTGCCCAGAGTGGCTGGGACAACCCAGTCAGATGGGCAGGGTATAAATAATGAAATTATTATTATTGTTGTTAGCCCACAAAAGCTGATGCAATAATACATTTGCCACAAAATTCTTCATGGTTTAGGATAATTTAGCACCAGATTAATTTTATAAAGTATTTTCTTGTGACCTTTACCTTCTCCATCTCTTATTCTCCCCATTTCTTGCTTTCTTTCAGTTTTTGCTTTGCATACACAATCGCACATGCGCACATGCGCACGGCGGGGGAGGGGATTCCATGATGATTCCACAGTAGGTGTCTTTCCTAATTAAACAGATGGCTTCAATTGAGCTTTAATGAGGGTGATACTTTCATTTACTAAAAGCTATTCTATGTCACATGCCACTCAAAATCACCAATTGCACCTAAAGTATTCTCCCCATCACTGCCAACAGAACTATTCCCTCTGCCCGCCTTTCAGGCTAAAGAAAGGGGAAATTAATCAGTAATCTAAAGAATATTTTAAGATTATAGTCGTGGCTTGCATTTTTAAAAAATAAAAAATAAAAAATCCATGTGTGCATAACTTTCCCTCCCCACCTTCTAATCTTTGGTCATAGCACCATCATCACTGTCCTCTTGCAAACGAAAAAGCCAAAGACCACAATACAGAAATGTACAGCAGTCAGATGGAAATCAGGAAGGGTCAAATCAGACAAAGTTGACACAGGCAGTCGTAACAGCTTTCTGCCATCAACATAGAGCCATCACCGCACAGATGGGTTTACTCTTACCATGTTGGCTCATTGCTGAACAAGAAAGGGCCAATTTTATTTTGAAGCAACCATCTGTTGCAAATGTACTCTTTGGTTATGAAAAAATGACCCTATCTAGTTTTTGAATAGCCGGATACTTTATGGTGAACAAGAGGAGCCTGGTTTCTGTTTCCCTCCACAGATGCTAAATCTGTTCCAGCCTTTCTCAACTGCTATCATCCCTGAACATTGACTATGCTGGCTGAGACTGAAGAAAGTTGTCATTCGAAACATCTGAAGGTTGGGGAATGCTGGCAATCAGGAGAAAGAGCATGCTGGGCCTCAGAGTTTGCATATCTTCCAACATTTCTCCAATGAAAATAGGGGTGTCCTATTTCCTATTCCTTCATCATTCTTATTCTTATTCTTATTACTCTGCCCCAGCCACTCTGGGCGTCTTCCAACATATATAAAAACATAATAAAACATTAAACATAATAAAAAAAAAACCTTCCTTATCCAAGGCTGCCTTCAGATGTCTTCTAAAGGTACAGTTACTTATCTCCTTGGCTCAGGGGGTCGCATAACTCCATACCCTCCAACATTTCTCTGATGAAAATAGGGATGTTTTAAGGAAAAGCGGGACATTTTGGTGTCAAATCAGAAACAAACCCAGAAGCCTTCTTATTAGGAATTGTAGGTACCGACATCCCAAAAGAACAGAAAAGACTCTTCACGTATGCGACAACAGCAGCACGGATGTTATTAGCCCACAGATGGAAAGAAGAAAGAGTCCCAACCGGGGGGAATGGCAAACCAAGCTGTTAGACTACGCCAAAATGGCAAAACTGACTGAAAAACTTGGGGACCAAGAAGACAAAAACTTCAAGAAAGAATGGGAAAAAATTATAATTTACTTAGGAGACCACTGTAAGTAGATGGAAACATTAGCAGGATTTTAATCTCACTTGTAATGTAACAAATTCTATGGATAGAAACAAAATATAGACTATGAAATAATATGCAGTTGAAAATGTTAATATGGAGGGGATGGGGGGTGTATATCCTTTCTCTTCCTATCTGATTAAGCAGGCCACTCTGTTAAAGTGAGGAAAATCCATGGATCAGAAAAATCCATCTAATTTCATCAGGGCAGTTCAGGACGTGAACTCTATTTCCTAGTTTCCATTCCCTTTCCACCTTTGCAAATGTTAATTTGTTCTCTTGCGGTGATTTCTTTCCTTCTCATAGACCAGTGAATGCCTAATGTAGATTGACCGACTGATATTGGTTTCATCCATAGCCAAGTCTGTCTTAGAGCAGAGCGTTCATTGCACAACATTTATCCTTTCCCAAGGGCATGACTGTGAACACAGGGTGAAGCATGACAGACTTTAGCATAAATGGTTTAAGAAATAGCTATTCCTGTGGCTTTCAGTGCTCATTCCTTCTGTCGGCTTCCTTGCCATGCTGGCACCAGATCACCTGGTAAGTTGCATATCCTACTGATGGCCAACAGGAACTTGGCTTCTGAGGATGCTTTATTAAAATGTCCTTAAGTTTGTGGGATGTGAAACACAAGAGCAGTCAAATACAACATTCCTAGAGTGAACATGTTTACACATGGTAAACTTCCTGTTTCCTTCTGGGCTGCGACAGACTTCCTCTGCATATGGAGGTGGGTGTGGCCTCACCTGTGCAGGTCATGACAAAAGCACAGGGCAGGGCAGCCATCTCTCTCTCTGTGACTACTTTCATTGAAGAAGCAACATCTGCTTAGCCAAAGATGCTCTCTTGGCCTCCAACCAAGAGAGGACAAAGAGACTGTCTCTTTATGGGATAGTTTCCATGTGTATGTTTCTTTTCTAATCTAAGTCTGCCTTCTGGGATCCCATTGTGAACAGAATGTGAGTAAACTCTTTTTATACTTTTATAGAAGACTCTGTCATGTCTTATCTTTTATGAGGGAATAAGGGGAAAATACCAGAACAGTTATTATAGAGGCTTTAGCGAGCCTGAGCAAACACATCCGCTGTGAGTTTAAAAAGGGGAATGTTACTCTGCTAAATTGTGAACTTGTTAACACAAGTTGGAAAGGCTATAATCAAACAATATATCCTCTCCTGCATCCCTGAACATTCCCACAAAGTTATAAAACCAAAACTTTATACAGTTCTACCTTGGATCCCAAACACCTTGCGAGTTGAACGTTTTGGCTCCCGAATGCTGCAAACCCGGAAGTGAGTGTTCCGTTTTGCGAATGTTCTTTGGAACCTGAACGTTTGACGTGGCTTCCGGTTGGCTGCAGGAACTTCTTCCTGCAGTCAATCAGAAGCCGCGCCTTGGTTCCCAAACATTTTGGAAATCAAACAGACTTCCGGAATGGATTCCGTTTAACTTCTGAGGTACCACTATACCTGCAATGCCCTTTTATGGAAGTAATGTGCAAAAAAGGCTGGGGGAAGGAAGAGAGAGAAATTGACAGCCTGGCTATTTTAAATTTTTTTGGTCCAGTAGCCAGAAAGGCAAAGTGCAATTCTTTATCTGCCTTTTTAGCCAGATATCTTGGCCAAATTGACTAGATTTTGTACCGGGCTCCAGCTGCTCCAATCCCATCTGCTAAAAATGTTTGACTCCACCCACTTTTCCATCTACAGGACAATTCTGGGCATCACCCTCAGTCTTTGCTCAGATACTAGCATTGAGTTGGCAACTGTATGTCACATAAGAGTCCAGGCAAAAGTGCCATCTCATTTGTGCTCAGAATCAGAATGATATACTGCAGGAAAGAAAACCTACCCTCTCACCTCTGCCCCTTCATTTCAGAGCAACATTTCTGGGAAATGGAACATATGAAGCTTACAATTCAATCTTATCTATGTCTACTCAGAAGTTAGCCCTGTTGACTTTAATGAGGTTTACTTCCAGGTGAGTAGGTACTGGATTACAGCCTTGATTTCTTTTTATATGGCAGGAACACAGCCATGCTTTTTAATGCAAGAGAATTGCCGGAAATGACTGCAGGGAAGATTAAAAAGCAGCCCAGTGGAACAGATTCAAAGAATGGGAACTGTGCAGGAATTATGTGGAGCTTGTAACAGTGCCAGTTCCTGCGATCCTCAGTGATACAGGGGTGACAGCAAATTATTAACTATTAGAAGTTTTATTCATGTCAATTCAATAAATACTTCCAATGCTTTTTAATTACTGGCTACAAAATGCAAGTCCAAAAGCAACTTCGGATGTGGAATGATGAATGGCTGATCCTGAGGAGAAAAATAAAATAAAACAAAATCTATTGCTACAAAGAGGAAGAGCTAAAGTTGTTTTTGGTGCTTTAAGTAGGCCAATCTCCCCTTTAAAACCATTAATTGTTCATCTTCAGCCTTGGCCCTCCACTCTCAATATCTTCAGTTGATATAGCCCCATTGTCTTGAGACTAAAGCGCCTCACCCCTTTACATTCTGTTTTCTTGCAATTGCATGCCAAAAGATATATTAATGGCAGTGAGAGGCGAAATAAAAATTATTGTGAAAGAATTAACTGCTACAAAAGAGACACACAGAGAGAGAAGCTTGTAAAGTAATGCTCAAATCCTGAAATAGCTATTATAAACATTTGTGCTTGCTATGGCTTGCAGTTAAACTTTAAAAATAGCAGTTAAATATGCATGTTAATAACATCCACAAGGCATTTCTTTCAAGCCTGTTTGGGCTGTTGAAGGGTTTAATTTAACCACAGCATTCACTTATGTCTAGCAGTTAGAATTTTCTTTCAAGCTCAAAGGAACTGGGGGTTGGGACTATGATCTAATTGGTGAGGAATGAAGAATGTTTTTCATGTTTTATAGACAACATGAATCCTGATCATTTTACACCAATAAATTATAGACCACTCTACTCACTCCATCTCCCTCTGGCTGCCCAGACCCATCTCTCATTACGCTATAAAAGTAACTTGCCATATTTAGACGCTCCTAGGACGCTCCCCTGCCAGAGTTTTATTTTTGTATCACTAATACGCATTCACCAGTCTTCTCAGAGCCTGCTAGGTTCCTTTATTGGCTCTAAGTAAATTAATTTATAGCTACACCTACATGTCAGAGGGGATGTATAGGGAAGCCAGCCTGCTAGAGGGAGCGATAATTTATTATTGATTTCTCTTCCCTCCTCCCCCCCACCAGCTTCTTTCTAAGAGCAGCTACAATTCACTCGCCAGTCAGTTCCTTCTTTTACATCACAAATGATCTACAGAACATGGCTGGCAAAAAGAAACAGCTCCAGCGAGTAAGGTAAAGGAGCTAAAAAGTCATCATTGCATTATTTCCTCGTGCCTTAAAACAAACTGCATGTCATTGAAACATGAATCACGTTTTTTTAAATAAAAAAAAAAGCACATACAAAATGAAGACTGCAAATTATGCCCTCTAAATGGATAATTTGCCTTTGAAAAGAAAACCCAGGGATCATATTACACATAGTAATTTTAAAAAACAAACAAAAAAAGCATAATATTTGTACGTTACCTTATCCACAGTCAAGCAGAAATTCCCTTCAATGGGATTAGAGCTTTTTTAGCACTATGACAAATTATAGCTTTTTAACAGAACAAGAGTTTACTTTGGGACTTCAAACAAACATTTAATTTAAAAGGAAATGAAATAGAGTAGCTACTTAAGTCCCTGGCTTGCCAGTATTTTAAAGACACGAACAGAAAATGTTTTCCTCGCCCGTCTCCCTCTCCATTTCTACCCAAACAAAACGCAAGTGTAAAAATCTGCGGCTACATTTGGATAAGGATCTACTAACATCTTGCTTTGTGGGTCCCAGAAGAAGCCATGGGTGCCATGGCCCTTTTCCTCAGTCCAAAGAAGTACTAAAAATAAGCCTAAGTGTTAGGTTGTAAATCATTCTGAAAATAGGAACTGCAGAGAACTTGAAGGTGAAAATGAATATTCGTCCTAAAAATTAAACTCGTTACTCCTATCTTACAAGGCAGCACACTGCACCTCTGAGTTAAACAGCCAGGCCAGCAGGTGGCAGTAGTTTGATCACCCTCCTAGAATCGCTCTTCCATCTGATGTAAACAACAACAAATGGGAGGTGCTATAGATGAAGGAGAATCACTTGGAGAGGTTTGGCCCTCTCCAAACCGTTCACCCTAAATCCTAATTCCCTGAATAACTTGTCCACCTTTATTAGGATCAGGGCTATTCACAGTGTTACAATGGACCAGGCATGGGCAAACTCGGCCCTCCAGATGTTTCGAGACTACAATTCCCATCATCTCTGACCACTGGTCCTGTTAGCTAGGAATGATGGGAGTTGTAGTCCCAAAACATCTGGAGGGCCGGGTTTGCCTATGCCTGCAACAGACCAACAAGTTCTGATGAGTGCTAGAGACAGAATTGGCTATTAGCTTTTGCATTTTAAGGGTTTTTTTCCCTTTAGTTCTCTGTCCAATTTGAGATTTTTTAATACATATTTCTTGCACTAAGCCCAGCTCTAATTGCTGCTAAGTCAAATGAGGTGCATTTCGTCAAAGCTTTTATGGACAGTGAAAAGCACCACTTTGGACGGTCTGCAAACAGGGGCAACGGTGTATATCCATTTGGTGTGGATATACCAACTTTGAAGTGGTTTGACGGCACTGCTATGGAGGCAAATCAATTTGGCTACACGGTGTCCCATTCAGAGTGATGGCAGGAAGCATTACTGTCACTCTGAATTGGCTACGTGGCTTTGTGGTGTTTGAAAACCCCCCTTCTAACAATGTAAATCTCAGTGTGAAAGCTGTGTGCTTTGGGAGGGAGGGAGGGATTCAAATGCAATAAATACAGTGGTACCTCGCAAGACGAATGCCTCGCAAGACGAAAAACTCGCAAGACGAAAGAGTTTTTCATTTTTTGAGTTGCTTCGCAAGACGAATTTCCCTATGGGCTTGCTGCGCAAGACGAAAACGTCTTGCAAGAGCAACTCATAGCACGCAGTGTGGTAGCCTTTTTTGAGGTTTTTGGGAAACCGTGCTTCGCAAGACGAAAAATTCGCAAGACGAAAAAACTCGCAGAACGAATTAATTTCGTCTTGCGAGGCACCACTGTAAATAATACTATATTAAGACTTAAACAACTTGTGGACAGGGTTTAGGTGCAGCATAATGTACAGTACAAGAAAATATTGTTCCCCGTTCCTCTTTCATTTTCATTTTTTCTAAAGGGTTGTTGTATCAAAATCTTGCACATTGTAATATGAATCATATTGCTCAAAGGGACCTTGGAGGTCATCCAGTCAAACTCCCTGCCATCCACTATTACAGAAATGAGCATTGCTTAATCGGGGGGGGGGGGGATATTTACTGCTGCCTTCAAAGTAGTTGTAACTTTTGTGGAGCATAATTTAAACCTTTTGGAAGCTGCTTTCTTTCTTGGAAAGAAATTGTGTCTTTATTCTGGATCTACCTTTCCTCTCCAATTTCCAGCTGAAAAGTACAATTTGTTTAGCACTCTTAACTTTCACATCTGCCTGAGAGGTTCAAATAACTGACAAAAGTCCCACTCCTGACTCCTCAGTTGGGAATTGCAATGGTACCTCGGGTTACAGACGCTTCAAGGTTACAGACTTCGCTAACCCAGAAATATTACCTTGGGTTAAGAATTTTACCTCAGGATGAGGACAGAAATCGTGCTCCAGTGGTGCAGTGGCAGCAGGAGGCCCCATTAGCTAAAGTGGTGCTTCAGGTTAAGAACAGTTTCAGGTTCAGAATGGACCTCCAGAATGAATTACCGTATTTTTTGCTCTATAAGACTCACTTTTTCCCTCCTAAAAAGTAAGGGGAAATGTGTGTGCGCCTTATGGAGCGAATGCAGGCTGCACAGCTATCCCAGAAGCCAGAACAGCAAGAGGGATTGCTGCTTTTGCTGCGCAGCGATCCCTCTTGTTGTTCTGGCTTCTGAGATTCAGAATATTTGTTTTCTTGGTTTCCTCCTCCAAAAACTAGGTGCGTCTTATGGTCTGGTGCGTCCTATGGAGTGAAAAATACGGTAAGTTCTTAACCCAAGGTACCAATGTATAGCTTCAAGGGGCTTCAAGTTGTCTATTGGTGCACTTTTATAATAAAATATGACTTTTTATTAAGATACGTATGGTGACTACAGGCTACAGTACACACTCATACCGGAGCTTCCAACATTTCACCGATGAAAATAAGGGTGCCCCATTCCATAATAATAATTTTTCTACTTATACCCCACCCATCTGACTGGATTGCCCCAGCCACTCTTGGCTGCTTCCAACATATATAAAAACATTTTTAAAATTAAACATTAAAAAACTTCTCTATACAGGGCTGCCTTCAGACAGCTTGGGGGTTGGAAAACGCCATTCCCTCCAACATTTTTCTGACGAAAATAGGGATATCCTTGTCAGTTTGCATTTCTTAGTGCAGAAAGTATTGATCTGATGTGTAGAGATCTTTCCTATTCTAATTCCAGAGGGTTCTGGAAGATTCTCTGTGTGTGAATGAAACAAGCAGAAGGTTCATGGTGTTTGGGTTATTCCTTCAGAAAAGCTGAGTACAGCTGGTTTAAACTGGTTCTGTTATCTCTTCTGTCAAGGTCATGCTGACTAATAATAAGGCCAGAAGGAGCCTGGGTCTTCACTTTCTCTCTCTATCTCTCTCCCTTCTGGTGTGGTGTTCTGTACATAGTATGCCTAGTGTTAAAGTTTAGACCTATTATAAGTTATTGTAAGTTTAAGTTACGTCTGCTGCAAGTGGATTTCTTAAGGACAGTGCCATTCCTGAATGTATTGGATTTGTGACTCTTATGCTCATTTTCCTTCAGTAGCAGTAAAACTCTGCAGAATGAAATACAATTGCCTCTGGTCTATTGTCTGGGAATCCTGCAACGTGTTTAAGTTTTTACTCTGCTAACTATACATTAGAATCCGCTCTGCATCAATATTGAGTAGAATTTCAATGACAATCCTACTATACCCACTAACATTTCTCCGATGAAAATAGGGATGTCCTAAGGAAAAGGGGGACATTTCAGGATCAAATCAGAAACCGGGACGGCTTCTGTAAATCAGGGACTGTCCCTGGAAAATAGTGACACTTGGAGGGTCTGCTGTACACAAAAAATAGCATGCAAATCAGACAATTAAATATGTAGTTTGTGGAAATCCCTGAAATTATGGAAACACTTTTGAAGCCAATGCAGTCCTGCAAATCTCTCCAAGCCCATATCCCTGATATATTCCTGGTTCTATCCCTATGCCCATTTGTGCAAGTGCTCCAAAATGGCTGTGACTGTCAATCGTGTACACACTGCTCTTTGAAAAAAGGCCTATGTGAAAAGTCTGGAACACATCATTGGTTAAAGCAACATTGCATGCGGAAGGGATCAGATCAGTAATGTGCAGGGTAAGCAAATTAGACCTTGATGTGCAACACACCAGGGTCTGGATTCCATAATGCATAGATGGGTTAAATTTCTGGGAGTGCCACCCTACCACATAATAAAAAGTTGTAGATGACTGTAATTATCCCAAATGTATGAGAAGCAACATGGCATAGGAAAAATGAGTCATAATTAAGGGGGAACTTGATTAATATTGGCTTGCCTTTACAAAGCTTAACTGTCCGGCAGGATAGAATATAATTATGGTATATAAAACTGTAATTTAGTCAGATTTGAAAAGGCGATGATACAGCATGCCATTATATATATATAATCCACACCTAATGACCCACCTAAGTGGTACTCAGGA
This sequence comes from Podarcis siculus, assembly GCA_034642415.1. NCBI lineage: Eukaryota > Metazoa > Chordata > Lepidosauria > Squamata > Lacertidae > Podarcis > Podarcis siculus. Next base: position 5,239,786 of record JAXCMG010000024.1, on the reverse strand, counting down.
TATCACTCAAGAAATCACTCAAGATATCCCTCAAGCAATTAAGGAACAAAAGAAGAAAAGGCACACTAGCCTGGGAACTTCCTCTCTGCCCAGAACATTGGAGGCTATACACCACACCTCCTCAACAGTATTTATAGGAACTCAAACACTGAGATCCTGCTCTGTTTCAGTAACAAGAAGCCGAAAGCACCAGCCTGAAGATGACGAGTGAGACCTCGTCGAAACGTCGCCTAGACACCCCAACTTTTACACGGGAAGACACCCGAGGACACCAAAACCTGCATTCCTGTACCCGTGAAAATCTACGAAAGCATATATATATATATATATATATATATGCTGCCAATGAAATAATCTCAATGTTTCAGCTCTGAAGTGTTCTCCTGTATTTAATTTTGCGCAAACTGGTATATTTGTAATGTGTCTGGAACTGCAATGCACACGAGGCTGAAACAAGTCCTTTTCCATCTGAGCTGAATGCCTGTTGAATTTTAATGGGCTAGATTGTCTCTTTTAATGTGTGTTTCTGTTCAAACTGATTATGTTAAAGTAAGCTGCAATTGAATTATTTATAGGCTATTATTTGGGATTATTTGTTATTTCATTAGCACAGGGGTTCTGCGTAGATATTTATAGTTTCTAAATATTTTAAATAACATGGTTCCAGCCAGATAATTTACATAAGTGGTACATTACTGATTATGATTTTTTTTCAACTTTAGACAAAAATGAGTTTCTCCTACCCCACTACTGATTCGTATTCCCCACCCTTATGTACGTCAAATCGTATTTGACCAGGGTAAAACAAAAGTTGGTGTCATTTCAAATAACTTTGGCCTGAGAAAGCATATCTACCATCTTTAAATTCAATTTCATCATTAGATATCTCCAAGAATTTTCCTAGCGTGAAGTTGCCAGTGTTAACTGGCAAATCTTCATCAGCAGGCTATGTTTTTTTGACAGGAGACTGCATCAGAGTTGGTATCTATTTTCCTTTCTACTTCCCATCAAAGATGTGCATTCTCTTAATTTATGTCTGCTGGAGCTTTCCTAACAGTGTACCTTTCCTAGAAATAAATCGCCGTGTATGTATATTTCTTGTGTGGCATTTATACACATCAAGACAACAGTGGTTTGGATCCAGATTTAATCATGCTTCAAATCATATCAGTGGGACTAATTTAAGATCCATTGATTTCAATTGGTCTACTCAAAGCATGACTAAATAGGGTTGCCACCTGCCCTGTATAATAGGGGATTGTCCCCTATTTCAGTGTAGAATGTTACGTCCTGTATTGATACAATTTTGTCCTGTAGTTGTTATAATTATTAAAGATTTTCTTGGGTTACAAAAGTACATGCCTTGTCTCTTTTTTCAGGTTGTACAAGAGGAACTGCAGGTCAGTAGCATCCATGAATCTTGCTGCATTGCGTGTGTTGGCATTAACCTGTCGCTAGCAATATTCCCATACCTCCCATCTTCATAGAATAAGCATAGAAGCATCCTTATTGAATATGATATTTAAGCTTGATTGCTGACAACTAAATTGGCAAAAGATACGGTAATTCAGATGCTGAAGTACTGCCCAAATTGTGTCTCATCTTTACAATAGGACTGAGTACTGGAAAAAGGTTTCCCTTCTCTTATTTCGAGGAACTGCTAAAGTTGTGCACCTGGCACACGTTAAAGTTAATTCTTAGGTATCACCCTTTACACTAGACATTTCAAGAAATCCACAAAAATCTGTGGACTTGATAGCACAGTCTGGCATGCGTGAAGTACATATTTTAATTCTCCCCACCCCCTCTTCTTCCCCCCTTCCTTCTTCCTCTAAGTATTAGTGAGTCATAATAAGCCCTATGGCACTCCCAAATATATTTCAAAGATAAGACATAACACTGTGGGTTGCAGTACTTAAATTGAGATGTCATACTTTGTCTTTGAACTACTTTGCAAAGTGCTTCAGGAAACACTAGATTCTTTGAAAGAATTTTCTCTGGCTTTAGAAATGTTGGAGTGTCCTTAAATTTTAAAAAAAAGGTCCATGAGAGAGTAGTGATCACAGTTTGAATTAAAAAGTCATTAGCGGGAAGCCACTGTGCTGTTGTGCAGAGGTGATTTCAACAGGAGGCACCAACTTCCTACTAAAAAGCATTATAGTTTATAATAATATGCATTATTATTTCCTTAAATTCTGTCTGTGTTCGTTGAACTTAGTCATGGCTTCTGTCCCACTAATTTAAATGGACAAGGTAGCCAAGTATCCTACTTTACAGAAGACGGTCCTCTGTTTCAAAGGCTGCCTAGTCCAAGTCTGGTTTGTTGGTAAAGAAACCATAAGGAAGTAGAGTGCCTCACATTGCCAAACAACAGTTAGAACCAATAGAAAATGGATGGCCAATCGGTCAATCGCGATTGACAGGTAGATTATCGGATGATCGCGGTCGATCATGGGCTCCCTTTTGATTGCTGCATGAGAAAAGCATTGTGTTGAAGCAGTCCACCCACCGCCACCCTCGTTTTTTTTGTGTCTTTTGTGAAGTGTGTGATCGATTTTGATATAAAAGTTGCCTCTTTCTCTGTGTCTGCTTTTGAAAGTAAAACTTTGTGTTTCGCTGTGCCCCCCCCCCTAAAAAAAAGCTCAACAACTTAGGCCTCCCCTAAAAATTGACAATGGGTAGATAACTTCCAGTTGGTTTATACTGGGAGTAGATCGTAATCTCTAGGGCAGGGGTTAGCAACCTTTTTCAGCAGGGGGCCAGTCCACTATCCCTCAGACCATGTGGTGGGCCGGACTATATTTTGGGGGGGGGAATATAAATGAATTCCTATGCCCCACAAATAACCCAGAGATGTATTTTAAATAAAAGCACACATTCTACTCATGTTAAAACACCAGGCAGGCCCCACAAATAACCCAGATATTCATTTTAAATAAAAGCACACATTCTATTCATGTAAAAACAAGCTGATTCCCGGACCATCCACGGGCCAGATTGAGAAGGCGATTGGGCCGCATCTGGCCCCCGGGCCTTAGGTTGCCTACCCCTGCTCTAGGGAGTTGGACGAGCCTGCTATAGAACAAACTGAGTGAAAAGGCAAAGAGATCACTTGGTCACAGTCTCCCCCAGTATGGTGAGATATACTGGATTTTACATTTCAATTATAGTTCTTGTTTCTAAATTGGGATCTATAGTAGTGATGGGCAACCTATGGTGGACTCCAACTTCCATCAGCCCCAACCAACATAAGCAACGCTTAGGGATGATGGGTATTGTAATCTACAGATTCTCCATCTCTGATCTTGATATATAAATCGGTGCATGCAAATGTTATGCAATTAAATTAGCACATGCAAATGTTGCACCAACCCTGTCTTTTTTTCCTTTTTGGTTATTCATTTCTTCTTGGCATAACTGGCCACGCTAATGCAAGCACCCAAAAGAACCAAGGAGTTTGGAGGGGAAACCCCGAGGTAACTAAATCATATTACCATCACAAAAGGTTGCAGAGTTTTCTTTTCCTATGTGGTCCCTCTCACAGTAATTGTTATATACTGCAATGACTCTGGAACTCCCTCTAAAATGGAATGGTAAATATAGCCAATCTCAACAGCTCACATTTTATAACTAATTCAGACAAACTACACAATCAGGAGTGTTTGAGAACCAACATAATGATTCAATCCTAGACTGTTACTTAAGCTATACATATAATGGTTCCAGACATTAAAGACCTGTGTTCAAAACTGTAAAGAAAAGAGTTTCTTGTCACATGAATTTCTATCAAAGCCCATAATCTCTGTTTCTCAGCAGAGGCTATCAGATCTCAATGCCACAATAGCCCCAGGAAGGACTAAATGAAATCACCCAGCCCCAAGTTCAGTCTCCTTTTTCAGGGATCAAATACCCTTTGATATGCAGTGTATGAGCGCATATAGAAAATTGCTTCCTTTGAAGCCAGGGTAATGATATGGTGATAATAAACTGAAGTTGCCCTCTTCCTGTTCTCTGTAGGCTTTTGAAGTCTTTAAGCTGTGATCCTTTGCCACTTACATGAAACTTGGTTTCACTGGGTTCACTGAAACTTGCTTTGATGGAGTGTTTTTCAAATCAGATGCAAGTGTTTGCATAGTGCGCAAACACAAAAAGTAAAACACAAGATGTAATCTCAGCCATCCTAATTAACAAAGCATTAAACTCCGCACATAATTCATATTACAGAGCTGTAGACAGATAGAGCCTATTAGGGTATTGTAGGTTTAGAGCGAGACTTCAGGATTGTGACTGAGGATGCAAGGCCACCTGCCTGTCTCCATGTCAAGTCGGAGTAATGCTTTCCTTTTTGAAATGCAAATACCCAGCAATGCCCACTAAGGTTTTCTGTCAGGTTATTCACATTTGCTTCCCAAAGGCTTCCTTCAGACTTCCTAGTTTGGCTCCCACCTTAAGGCTTCTCATGGGAGAAGACAACAAGATGATGATGATGATCTGAATTTATGAATTTATGCAGGCCATCCATCAACATAGGTTGTCCGAGCAGCTGAGGAAACAAAAAATAATATGCAAAAATAGATTGTACAGAAATATAGCAGCAGAGACAATGAAGCACAGCATGTAAAACTTTCCTTTCTAGCAAAGGAAAAATTCAAGCAATTAACAGCTCATTTTACCTGTATGCAAAGTAGCAAGTGCCCCTTATTTTGGCATAAATTGAAAAATCTGAAGAAAGGGTGGGAAAGCAGCCCCCATTCATGCAGTCAATTAACTCAAGTTGGCTTTACATGACCATTAGCAGACACTTCCTCCTCTAGATGGATTAGTGTAGATGATTAGACAGATGAAAATCTTTTCTCAATGAGCAAAAGAATTTTACTTAGCTGGGTCTATGTAACAATATGCATTATGTGACTTAGGGACAAATCGTACAGCACAGTTAAAAAGAGAATAAAGAGGTAGTATTTAATGTTCCAAAAATATTCTATTCTAAATCCATGGTGACAACCGCAGGTTGAGGAACGTTAACCCCAAATCCCTGTCCGCATCAGAGTGTAATTTTGACAGGTAGATTAATGCACAGGCACTCTCTTTTGCAACTCGGTGTTAGCCCTTTTCAGCAATATTATGTATTAATCTTGGCACTAAAGTCTGCGCTAAGGAAAGCTGGCCTTGTGGTCCCAAGGCATTTGTGGGCTGGCGTTGATGCGGTAAAGCTTTGTTTGAAAATGTACAGAGCTTGCTAAAGACAATCACAGGAGGGAGACCCTTAATTTAACCTCAAGCTTGCAGCATTTCCCCCAGGACATACAGATGACTGATAACACGGCAGCAGGCAAGGGAAGTACCAAATTATTGAGAAGCGAAAGCAGCAAATCAGCAGCGTTGATTTTCTTCCTCTAAATCACTGTTTATACATACGGTCATGCATGCCTGGCTAAGGAGCAGAGACATTACGAAGCAACTTAAAAGCAGTCTTTTAATTAAAAGGCACTCGTAGCTGGATTTTCAGAACGCCATATCCAAAGTACATGAAATAAGGTCATATCTCCACCAGGTAGCAAACCAAAGTCATATCAGTCCATTTCACTCTTCTTTTTTAAATAAAAGGTTAGGATGGTTGCCTTCTTTGATCTTGGACAGTAAAAGTTAGCCTGTATTAAGTTAAAAATATGTACACAGACCCTCTAAGTGTACCTATTTTCCAGGAACAGTCTTGGATTTACAGAAGCCGTTTTCTGATTTGATCCCAGAATATCCCACTTTTCCTTAGGACATCTCTATTTTCATAGGAGAAGTGTTGGAGGGTATGGTAGGATGTCCCTTTTTCATCGGAGAAATGTTATGCAACACCTGAGCCAAGGAGAGAAGTAACTATAGAACCTTTAGAAGACACCTGAAGGCAGCTCTGTGCAAGGATGTTTTTAAATGTTTTATTATGTTTTTATATACATTCATCTTGCGAGGTACCACTGTATGTTGGAAGCCGCCCAGAGTTACTGGGGCAACCCAGTCAAATGGTTGTGATATAAATTATCATCATCATTATTGAATAGGATGTCCCTGTTTTCATCAGAGAAATGCTGGAGGATATATCTACACCTTCACATTATACAGGATCAAATTACATCATCAACCTGATGAGCAATTATTTGTAACTTGCATACTCTTTGTAAGATGCAAGTTCGTCCAACCCGAGATATCTTGTTACCTCGTATGTGTTTCTATGTACAGAGCAGGCCGGCAAATACTAATGCAATGCTTAACAGACAACGTGATAACCTTTCCCATGGGAACATTAGAGAGTGGTGTTAATGAGCACTCTAATAGCTTGCTTCTTAAGTAGTTTAGGTAAATAGATCTTTATTAACAAAGATTACACCTGATATTTTTCTGTATAATGGGACTGAGGCATGTGTGGTTCGGAAAAAAAAAAAACCTGGAAAATACTTGGCGTATGTTTCCCCCTATTTGCCAACCAAATTGCTTCCAGTTCTACAAAGCTAAATAGAGCATTTATCTGGTGAGATTGGAGGCAGAAATGACTGTTGCTTGCTGATGATGATTCCTAATAATCCCCGGTCAAAATGAGTCAAGACTCTAGAGTTGTAATTTGGTGGGTGAAAAGAAAATACACAAATAGAGAATATCTAAAATTCTTTGTAGCATTTACTTCCCTCATTAAGAATAGGGTGCATCTTCCGTAGCTGCTTTTTAAAAGTCAGATACACATCTGACAACACACAATGAAGACATACGCCACAGTAAATCTGTTGGATTGTAAGGTGCCGAAAGACTATTTTCTTTCTGCAGCAGAATAACATGGCCATTTCTTCTGGAAGCAGGCGTACATCAGGCCATGAACATGTTGGTCTCAGCCTGGGCTGAACCCCCATTCAAGTGCATCACAAACAGTAGTGGAAACAGGGCTGGATTTAGGTTTGATGAGACCCTAAGCTACTAAAGGTAATGCGGCCCTTTATATGTCCAGCTGTCCTTTGGCAACAACAAATTGTCACTGTTTTTGTGTTGAATATATGCTATAATATGGTAATTTATGGACCTAATAGGTATCTAAAGCCATTTGCGCATAACAAAATATGTATTTTATCAAAGTAATTGTTGAACTGAAATACAATTAAGAATAAGTATATTAATAGTGAAATACAGTGGTACCTCGGGTTACAGACGCTTCAGGTTACAGACTCCACTAACCCAGAAATAGTACCTCAGGTTAAGAACTTGGCTTCAGGATGAGAACAGAAATCGCATGGCGGCGGCGGCGCGGTGGCAGCGGGAGGCCCCATTAGCTAAAGTGGTACCTCAGGTTAAGAACAGTTTCAGGTTAAGAATGGACCTCCAGAACGAATTAAGTTCTTAACCTGAGGTACCACTGTAATTATTAAGCTCTAACTTAAAATGTTTGGGGGCCCATTACTTACATCATAGGAACCTACACAACACAAAACACTGTTGTTGTGTGTAGGTTTTATTTTATTTGTGTTTATCTTATATTTTGGAAATGTACCTCCAGTGGTTTTTTTCCTTAAAAAATTTTTGGGGTCCCCAAGAAAGTGGGGCCCTAAGCTATAGCTTGTTTAGCTTATACATAAATCCAGCAATGAGTGGAAGCCAAATCAGCCTGCACAATAATAGGATCCACATCGCAGTGGGTTTCCCAGACAGCATTGTTCCTGTTATTAAAGGAGCAACTTTGATGATGGTGATGATGATGATGATGATGATGATGATGATGATACATACAACACATATGACTGGGTTGCCCCTAGCCACTCTGGGCGGTTCCCAACAAAATATTAAAAACCCAGTAAAACTTCAACCATTCACAACTGCCTTCAGATGTATTATAAAAGTTGTGTAGTTCTTTATCTCCTTGACATCTGATGGGAGGGCGTTGCACAGAGCAGGAGCCACTGCCAAGAAGGCCTTCTGCCTGCTTCCTTGTAGCTACACATCTCAGTGTTGGACCTCAGTGTGTGGACTGAATGATGGGGATGGAGTCGCTCCTTCAGGTATACAGGGCAAGGTGCTCTATTTTCATGTGCAATAATGAAAGAGCAGAGTGATAGGCAGTCAAATATGAGCATAGTTCAGTTCACTGATTTGTTGATGGATACCCCAGTTCAAATTTATTATAGCCAACCAGGATACGGAAAAAATCAGCATACCCAGGAATTGGACCTTCAATGTGGTAACAACTATACACCTTCCTGATACATCTCAGTGCCTGTTGGATACCTTCCGCTTCCAACAAGGCTTTTAATTGGAATCCTTTACTCCAGTCTAGATTTGTATGGAATTTGAAATTGTTTTTATGTATGGAACTCTTTTTAGTTGTTTGTATATACACAATTGTTTTCATATATGGATTTGCTTTCGTTTGTTTTAATTGGCGGCATATTTACGGTGAAATCACTTTGAGATCTTTTATGGGAAGTGATTAATAAATGAATTCAAACTGGCCCTGGTATGGTTTTCATTTGAACCTGTGGATTTGCAGATCTGTTATTTGAAAGGAACCAAATAAACCAGAGTTTTTCCATATGAATGTTTTGCAACTTCTTTTTGCATGTGTCCTTAGCAATTCTGTGCATTAGGTCTTTGCATGTTGTCAAAAAAAACCCAAAGTGTAATAGTTTTGTTCCTCTTTTATACCATAATCCTATGATGTCCTACAGTGGGACTCAGAAACAAGTCCCATTATATAAATGAGACCCATTCCTTTTTAAGCTGTTTGAAGATCTCAGCCTTACAGCACAATCTGATGCATAAATATTCAGAGCTGATGGGGTTTACTCCCAGGAAAGTGTGCATAAGTTTGTAATTCTGTTGCTCTGTTTTTCACCTTTTTACAGAACGTCACTTCAGTTTTTCTACTTATGCACAATTATAGCACAATAGCACATCTAATCTATCAAATATCCTTTCTAAAAGGAGTAGGTGAAATTGAATGTTATACTACTCAGTCAATTAGCAATTGCTTGAACCTTTGTGGGGGGGCGGGTTGAGGGTGGAGTAAGTAATAGGTGTGGGGGCCCCAAATTGGATCAGGATCATAGTTGTCAACTTACAGATTTGAAAATAAGGGACCAGCAGCCTCGAAAATAAGGGATCACCAGCCAAAATAAGGGATTTTCCGGGCACAGGTATGTTTAGTTTCTGAGCCCCTCCGAGCCAAAGGCAGAAAGCCCAGCCAGCAGCCAAACGAAGCCTCATCAATAAGGGACAGCAGTGGGACATGGTGCTGGGATAAGGGACTGTCCCGCCAAATAAGGGACAGTTGACAGCTATGATCAGGATCCTGCTGGGGAAGAAGGGTTCTTTCTCCTTCTACTCTAGTCCAGTCCTGATTGGGGTTTCACACCTGCCATTTACTCTAAAACAGGCACATCCAACTCCCAAGAGACTGCAATCTACTCACAGTATAAAAAGACCGGCTGCGATTTACCCATTGTCATTGCCAGGGGAGGGTTGACCAAAGTTGTTGAGCTTTCTTTTGCTCATGCTTCCATTTCCTCCTGTTTCTGTGTAACATGTATTCAGACTTGAGCAATAACAATTTTAGGTCCAGAAATACCTAAGGATCAGAAGAGATTATGTATGTATGGTACAACAGCTGTGCGAATGCTACTTGCCCAAAGATGGAGGGAGGACAATCTACCTACAAAAGAAGAATTGCTGATCAAGATGGTGGACTATGCCGAATTGATGAAAATGACCAGGAAAATCAGAGATCAAGGGGACAATAAATTTAATAAAGAATGGGGAACTTTTTTTAAGTTACTTGAAAGAACACTATAAACAATTGAAAATATTGGCAGGATTTTAAAATCACATGCAATGAAGTGAGAACTATGATAAAAATTGAGATTTAAGAAAATATGGAGAATATGATATGATGCAGTTTGAAAAGAATACCTGGGGGAACCATGGAGGGGTGGAGGGAAGTTCGGGGATTCTGAGAATCCTATTTGTAAAGTGATGATGATTTATGTATGATGACAAATGTTAAAAGTGTGTGGGGGGGGGGTATTCCGGTAAAGGAATCCAGGGACTCAATGGTTTGGTCAACCCTGAGAGGGGGTTGTGCCCGTGCCTGAGTCCAGAGGGACATTTGGGTGGCAGAGTTAGCCCGTTCCCTGCTTTCCGCTTATCCAGGTGTTCACCCTTGGCTGACCTATGATAGAGCTCTGGGTCAGCACTACCTGCATGGTAGGGAGCTAGTTGAACCAGAGCCTATGCAACCAGTCACTTTCTGTAATCAATAAAGTTGTGGCCTAAATTCTGCCAAAAACCAAAATTTGAGTCAAGTGTGAATTTATTTAGGGGGGAGGTTTCTGGGTCTGAACACGCAAAAAGTGGCTCAGCCAATGAGATGCAGCCACAACACTAGCTTTCTGGGAGTGAAAGGAGGAGGGGAATTTCTCTCCCTTATTCTAAAAGAAGAACCAAACAGGAAGCACCACAAAGGAAAACATAAACTACTCTTCTCCATTTTATATAGAGAAAGATCACATGTTGACATTATTGACGTATTGTTGGCAGGAGAAGTATCTTCCTTTTCTTCTTAGCATACAACTGTGTGCAAAACCTGATTGTTCAAAGGCTGTTTGTGTCAGGTGTTCTATGGGTCTGATTTTTTTTCCTTTCCCTTTTTACTCCTCTTTAACCTTGATAATAGTAAATAACAAAAAGCACCCCAACTGGGATGCTTAAGTGCCTGGAGAAAGAAAACACGAGATACTATTTTGTTAAGGATTTTAAATCAGCAGAAGGGCAAGGCAAAATGTTACCCCCGAAGAAGCCGTACCATCACATTGAGCGAGAACTAATGAAATCCTAAGAGGGTTTGTTACATGAGCCAGTGGACTGGAGCAACCTTTAACATGTAGGAAACTGAAGTTAATTAAACTGTTTATGGGCATTCTATCCATCATCTCATCAGTGTATTCTATCTCCTCTCCAAGCTGATTTGCATATTGCAATTGTGGGGGAAATGTTTGCAGGCCAGTGGATAAACCATGTTTACCGTCTTCATTGATTTGGTATTTGTGTATAACCTTTATGTTTCATTTCTCCGGTAGTATTTCTTTTAGCTGCTTTGGCAGCACTAAGCGTTTGATTGCAAAGCAATTAGACACTTCTGACATGCAGCAGACAGTAGGAATATGCCCTTCAAAGGATTAATCAGCTATTAAGTCATCTCTGCAGCTTGAAAGTGCACACAAAGGTTCCTTTACAGAAGAAACCCAATTCTAATTTTAAACCAGCTCTGTACCTATGCCTTGACTGAAGCATGACCAAAACCATGCTCATATTTCACCAGACAATGGATGCTTTGGCAGCGGCTTCCCTGACACACAATATATTTTTGAAAACTCAATGTAACATGCTGCCATCTGTGAGATAATTTAGAACCATATTTAACACCTGCATGCATTAATTGGAGTCAAGAGAAAAATGAGAGCAAATCTTTCCTGTAATGATTGGAAAGGTGAAGGAGAAAGCTGGTGCCTTTGGAACATAAATGCCTCATTTTTATAATTCAAACCTTCACTCGCTGACATTTTCCATATCAGGTTTTGACAAGATTCTTTCTTGCTGCGCTTGGCAAGGAATATGTTCATCTAGTTCTGGCATTCCCACGAGGCAAGATAAGTCGCCATGAGACTGCATGGACCATTCTTAAAGAAGCACAGAACACCCTCTATTATTCCTATATCTTTGTGCCTCTCTATTTAGAATATTTCACCCATTTCCAAGCAATACCTTGAGCCCATTTCCTTAATTGGTTTAGGATCACAAGGCCTTCCTACCTCATATTATTTCTCCACGCTTCCACTTGACAAATATGAATGATGGGAATTATGATGTAGGGACGCAGGTGGCACTGTGGGTTAAACCACAGAGCCTAAGACTTGCCAATCAGAAGGTCGGCAGTTCGAATCCCTGCGACGGGGTGAGCTCCCGTTGCTCGGTCCCTGCTCCTTCCAGCCTAGCAGTTCGAAAGCACATCAAAGTGCAAGTAGATAAATAGGTACCGCTCCGGCGGGAAGGTAAACGGCGTTTCCGTGTGCTGCTCAGGTTCGCCAGAAGTGGCTTAGTCATGCTGGCCACATGACCCGGATGCTGTACGCCGGCTCCCTCGGCCAATAAAGCGAGATGAGAGCCACAACCCCAGAGTCGGTCACGACTGGACCTAATGGTCAGGGGTCCCTTTACTTTAATTATGATGTAACCATTTCAACTTATGGTAATAGCAGTATGTCCTTAATGGTTGCATCACAAGGTAATATATTGACTCAGCTTCTGCCGCACCTGCCATTAATCCTGCCTGGAACACCAAGGTGATGTGGACCCTACATGGAAATCTTCCCCAGAACACACCTTCTTCCCCAGCCTTCCCACCACTCTCTAAGACTCCTCCCCTGCTTCCTTCTGCTTAAGGCTTTGATGTGTCTAGATCCAGCCCTAGAATTCTCAGCAACTCTTTCAAGAAGGTCTTACCCTGGTGAAGGACTGAAGGTCCTGCCTTCCCAATGTCCACTAGGACTCCTCCTCTCCAGGGTCTTTCCCATGCAGTCTCAGGCTGTATCTGTGCAGAACTGCCCTCTGCTCTGCTTGTTTAATTTCTCTGCAGGCTCTAGGAGACCAGGGAGGAGAGGAGATGATCGCAGGAGGAGAAGACTCCCTGGATTCATCAGCAGCCTGTCTCCACTCTGCCTCTTGGCTACGCTCTCCTCCAGCCTCCACTTCAGCCTCAGAGTCTGAACTGCTCTCTGCCACAGCTAGGTATCAGTACTCTTTAGATGACATCCTTCCTTAGGGTTGCTGTGGGGATAAAAATGAAGAAATTGTAACATCGCAGTGACTCAGCCTTATCTGGATTGAGCTTCAGTTTGTTGGTTCTCATCTAGTCCATATCTAAGGCAAGAAAATAGTCCAGCACTTCCACTACATGGGTAGATGTTGCCCCATTTTACTTAACACAGTGCAAGTTCTGAACCAGTGTCTGGAGGCTGTAGTGGGCTAGATGTGGAGCAACAAATTGAAGTTGAAAATGTAGGTGCTATTGTTTGGGGATTCCTGTGTCTGGGTACGGCAGAAATATGTTTTCTTAATGGCACTGCACTCCCTTGAAGGAGCAGATATACTTTTTGAGGGTGCTCCTGGAACTATCCTCGTCACTCTAGGCCCAGGGGATCTCAGGACTTGGAGCACCTATGCCTGATGTACCAACTACCACCATTTCTGAATAGGGATAGCCTAGCCATGGTCACCTACACTCTGGGAATCTCCAAACTAGACTCCTGTATATTTAGGGCTGCCATTGAAGATGGTTTGCCACCATCTAGCTGCCAATTGTTTTCTGGTCCCAATTCAACGTGCTTGCTCTTCTGTTTAAATGGCTTGGGCCCCAAATATCTGCAAGAACAATTGCTCCCATGTTGATCTTCCCATGCTTTAAGAATGAAAGATGAAGCCCTCCTAGTGGTCCCTCCCCATGCAGCATGAGGCACATGGTGTGAGACCATTGAAATAAATTAACTTTTCTGAGACTTTGGCCCACAGACTCTGCCCAAACCAGCCGTGTTCGAAGCATCTTAAGTTTGCTCACTGCTACAAGTCTAATTTAATAACAGACTACCCTGAAATCAATGACACATAGAGAGCAGCTATGAAATGAAAATATTTTAGCATCAATATTTGAAAATCTTGGGTGCAAAGGGAGAGCCAGATCTTGTGCGTCTGACAATGATTTCCATAGGGTAAGAACCATATGTATGAAAATAGCAGGCTTCCTTGTGTTTCAGGTGGCGTAATTTAGTTCTGTATCTCCTGATTTATTCCAAGCTTGTTGTATATTCGATGAATCCAATTAAAGCACAAAGGACCAGGGGTAACTTAATAGTAATATTACCTGTTTTGTTGGTTGAAACAAGCAATTACAATTATATTTTCATTCAGGGCTTTCATTATAAGGGTTTTTGTTTTTCAACAAAGGCAGATTCGAGATAACTATTTCTATCAGGCAGAAACACTATTGTTACCTTCCCATCCATTCTCCAGTAACCTCAGTGGAATTGATTCTGTACCCTTCTCTCCAAGAAAAGAAGAAGAAACAAACAGGATTTTGATGTGCTCAGCTAATTAAAACAGACTAAGCACAAAGTGCTACATACTCCCCTTTCAAAACCTTTTAAACATTCATCAGTGTGTGTGAAAGGGAGGGAGGCTTGTTTCCGAATTTAACCCTTTGATATGACTTGAATCAGACTTGTGCTTCCGAGTTACATCTCATACCAAATTTAAGTAGCTGTGTCATACCGACCCAGAACTCATACTCTGACGCTATCACATCTGAAGTACGGACAATTTTTTAAGAAGCCTTATTAACACCACTATTGTGTCTCTGTACAACATCATTAATCACGTTTGTATCCTGCCCTTCCTTCAAGGAACTCAAGAGTTATGTACAAGGAATTATCTCGTTTGATCTTCACAATAGCCCGGGAGAGTAGGCTAGCCTGAGAATTAATGAAAAGTCTAGGGCTACCCAATTATTGTTTGTCTGTTTCAAGGATTTATATACTTTCTAACTCCTAAAACAGAAATGGCAGCTTATAAACAGGAAGAATGAAAACAAACTATTCAAATAAAACTGGATTGGAAAATGATTTGGAAACTGCAGGTGGTACAGAAGTCAGCAGCCAGATTGCTAATGAGGACCCAATGGTCTAACCATTTATGGTGCTATTTTGGTCTGACTGCACTGAATCCCAATAATTTTCTGGGCCAACTCTAAGTGTTGGCCTTAGAGCCTAGAAAAGGTAGTCTGGCTTTAAAGGCCTCTGTATGCTCTAGGTCTAGGTCAGGGGTCAGCAAGGTTTATCTTGTCTGGGCTGGATCAGTCCCTTGGAGATCCGTCCATGGGCCAGATCACGTGCCTGCCCATGATTTTCGGTGTCTGCGCATACACAGGCGCAATTTTCAGCGTGGAAGCGAGTCCCCGCACAGCGCTGCGCTGGTTTAGCACAGTGCGCAAGCGGGCATCTCAGTTCGTGGGCGGGTCGTGGGCTGGTCAAACAACCTCCGTGAGCCACTTCCAGCCCATGGGCCTTAGGTTGCTGACCCCTGACCTTAACCTTTAAAGCCCCATACCTGATGGAACATATCCATAACATGAAATCAACCAGACCCTATCATAATCTCAGCCCCTTCTCTGGATGCCCCCTCTGTTAAGAGATGTTAAGAGAATAGTGACAAGAAAGGGGGCCTTTTCAGCCCCCCCATTTATTGGATGTTCTCCCCAGCGAGGCCCACCTGGCACAGACATTATGATCATTTCGGTCCTAGGTTAAGATCCTTCACTACTCCCAGGCAGTTGATGGCATGTGATGGGCTGGTTTTTCTGTATGTTATTTGCTAATTGCTGGTGGTGTTTGTTTGTTTGTTTAAATGATTTAACTTTTAAAAAAAACATTTTTACATTTTTGTTTCTAAATGTTTTAACACCTTTTAGAGATGCTTTGGGATCCTGTTTGAGAAGTTGTCTAATAAATTCCAATAAGAACATAAGTAAGAATAATGCAACCACAAAGATGGAATAAAAACAGTAAGTGAAAAAGCAGTAAGTGAAAAACAAGAAGAATAAGGGGGGAAATCAAGCAGTATTAAAGGTTGATGGGAATGTACAGTTTTCAGTCAACTGCTGAGTACTGCCTATGGAGCTGAACCAGAAAACCACTAGGCAAAGAGTCCACATCCTGTTAGAATTGCTGCTCTGTCATTGCAGTCATAGGATTTTTGTCTATCACATGATGGTGTATGTTTTGACTCCACAGAGTGGGAAGTGACGGAGACAGGATGTTTGTGTTTCTGTGTTCCGTGAAGTGGGACTATTGTCCTTTGTTCTTTCTCTTTGCTGTCTGATGCTAGAGAGAGAGGGAGCCATGTTGCAGTACTCCGTGTGCGTTTATATGTAAATAAAGTAGATTAGCCAAAATGCTGAGTTGCTTAGGTCTGTTATGCAAGCTGCGAAGACTGTGCAGATCCCTAAGTGTGCTGATGTCTGTTGGCATCAGTTGCTGTGATGTTCAGGCTGAAGAAAGCATGTGTCTCTACCAGGGTCCTACTCGAGTGTAGGAGAAGCTCCTGACACATCCTAGGTGCCACTAGAGAGAAGGTTCTCTTGCACATCCCAGCCAGTCATATCTCAGAGGATGGAGGGACTGACAGAAGTTCCTTACCAGGTAACCTCAGTAGATGGACAGATGATGACTGATCCCAGGGTGAGGAAGGTGGTTCTGTAGGTATTATGGTGCTATGCCATTAAGATATTTACAGAAAATAACCAACACTTTCAATGGCATCCACAAATGAACCAGTAAGTAACCAGTATAGCTGGCACAGCAGTGAAATAACAGCTCCCCCAAATCTGGCATATGAATGCCCTTGCCTGAGCACCTTGCCAAGAGAATCTGTTTTTAATAGTGTTATGATTGAAACTCAGCCACTAAAGAAGGTACTCCAGAAGACGAAATAAGCTATGGGCATTAATCCATCATGAAGACAACAAAAGGAACACTCAATAGCAAACTTTGATTATGGCTCCCCACTATGTGTTGTTAGGTGTCCTTGTTTTTTGGACTGGATGCTGACACATTTTTTGCTTCACTCCTTTATATTTAACCTTGGCCTCTCCTTTGCCTGAATCTCAGCTTACTTCACGGTCTAAGAGCACTTCCAGACAGTTGCTATTTTCAGACGGGTTTCAATCAGGTTGCACAATCATACTTGATTTGGTGCTCTTGTGCATCAAACCTGCTTCCTCAAAAGATCAGACTTTTTGGTGATAAGGAAAGTGGTGGGAAATACACTGGAAAGTGTGGGGCGACATTTGCTTTCACACGTCCTCGGACCTTCTTACAACCAAATCGGTGTGATCAGATCACCTGGAAGTGCCCTACATTGGAACAGAAGTGGGATTCCTGTTGGATTCCACTTGTCTTCCAAAATAACCTACTTTAGATCCTGCATGCATTACTCAGTACCGTATGTCTTTCCCTGAAAATAAATCATGTAACACAGGTAGAGAATCTTTGGCCAACCAGATGTTTTTGCACTCCAAATTCTATCAGTCCTAGTCAGCAGGACAAATGGTCACAGATGACACAGATAAATGGCTCAGGACCGAAATACCTCAAGGACCGCCTCTTTCCATATGAACCTACCCGGACCCTGAGATCATCTTCTGGGGCCCTCCTTCGTGTGCCTCCTCCTTGAAAGGTCTGGAGGGTGGCAACATGAGAACGGGCCTTCTCTGCAGTGGCTCCCCATCTGTGGAATGCTCTCCCAGGAAAGTTCGCCTGGCACCTTCATTATACACCTTTAGGCACCAGGCCTTTGGTTGACCTGATTGACATCCTATACCCTTTTAAAATGTGGCTCTTTTGGGGGGGGTTTATTGGGTTATTTTTTTTATATTGATTTTATATATTGTTTTTTTTAAAAAAATATTCAAAATTAAAACAAGACATATTATCCAAAAACATATCATCCTTGTTTTTTTTTCCCCATTTTTCCTTCCCCCCCCCCCCACACACACAAAACCCCCCCGCCCCCACCCCCCGACTTCCCTCAGTTCCAGGTCTTTGGTTTCTCTGAGACTGCTGTTTTCTGCATGTTACAAAGTTGTATAGATCCTCAAACTATTTAGCTGATTATTAACAATAAAAAGTTTGTGAATGTTTATTCAAAACCTGCCAAGGAGTCCAGTTCACTTTGTTGCATCTTCAGATACTTTGTAAAGGGTTCCCATTCATCCTTAAAGTCACAGTTATCCTTGTCCCGTAGCTTATATGTCAGTTTTGCCAGCTCTGCATAGTCCGTCAATTTTTCTTGCCATGATTCTTTAGTTGGGGTTTCTTCAGTCTTCCATCCTTGTGCTACCAGAACTCTCACAGCCATTGTTATAGATTGTGATCTTTTCTGTGAACCACCCTGAAACCTCCAGGTATAGCGCGCTATATAAATTCAATAAATAATAATATTGGTGATAATGGGAGTTGCAGTCCAAGAACAGAAGACCACACTGTATATTGGCATTGCACAGCATATAGCAAGGATGGGGAATTATTGCTGTCTAGTTGTTGATCTCCAATTCCCTTTGCCCCAGCTATCACAGCCAATGGTCAGGAATGACTGGAACTGCAGTCAAACAACATGTGAAACAGCACAGAGTCCCATCTCTGCCATACAGAAAAATGAAATGTTTCTACTTTTCAGGAATATGCAGTTGAAATACTGCTGTGAAGCAACACAACTTTGTAGAAAGAGGAGAAAAATTGAGCAGGCCTTCCTGCTATTTACATCTTATTTTCTAAATGTAGGAATCTACTGCTTATGTCAGTTTCTATGAATACATTTAAAACATGTGAGGGGGCGGGGGGCGGAAATCTCCCATATTAATTATCCAAAAGATACTTCCTGTTATTTTGCTGGAGGTACAGCTCAGAATTGATTTTTGATAAATTCAGACTTGTGCCTTGGCATATGAGCGGTATCTTTAAATATTTATATTGTGCTGCTGGTGGTAATTATTATTCCAGCTTAGTACAGTTCTAATGCATTTAAATGTCAAATGTTTCACAGTTTAATTCATCATGCATATGCTCAGGTGGTTGTATACATATATTCATTATGTAGCCTGGACCCCCAAAAAGGCTCCTATTTATATTTCAGTAGCTGTACATTAAGGAAGATCATTTCCTATACATTTAAACTGTAAACATTAATGAGATCACAGAGCATCTTTAATCAAACCTTCATTTAAACACTTTTTTTAAATTTAAAAAAACAACAACCCTTATTTTATCGCCATTCCAATTGGGGGTGGGGGTGAGAAATCATTCTATTACGTTCTATCTGGAAATCTAAAAGATAATGAGATAAAAATAAAGGTCTGCCTATTTATGCAGTTTGCTTCCAAGGAGGCAGAGGCAGGAGGGGCAGCTCTGTGGAAAGACCTAGTAAGTGTCATGCTTTATTATCTATGTGTATTCTGATGTTAAAGAGCAATTATGCTAATGGCTGTTTTCTCAGCCAATCTTCTGAGCTAAGTCACTGTGACAAAAGGGAGTGCAAAAACAGAACAGACTTGCCATTTGTCTATATTCTCCAAAACAGCTCTTCAAGGTCATTGGAGAAAAAAATAGTCTCTTTTCCTCCTCCTCCTCTTCTTCTTCTTCTTCCTCTTCTTCTTCGTCTTCTTCCTTTGCCCCTTGGCAAGTACAGTGGTACCTCAGGTTAAGAACTTAATTCGTTCTGGAGGTCCGTTCTTAACCTGAAACTGTTCTTAACCTGAGGTACCACTATAGCTAATGGGGCCTCCCACTGCCGCTGCGCAATTTATGTTCTCGTCCTGAAGCAAAGGTACTATTTCTGGGTTAGCGGAGTCTGTAACCTGAAGCGTCTGTAACCTGAAGCGTCTGTAACCCGAGGTACCACTGTATGACTAAGATTTGGTTTTGCTGCTTATAGATGACCACTACCACACTGCCTCTCCTTAGTTTATAGGGGCGGGAGCACAATCAAATGGAACAGGCAGATTATTTCCAAAGTCTGTGCCATATACAAAGGAAACAGCACAAGCTGTGTACGCCTTAGCTGAGCTACCTGTGGCATCCAGTGTGTTCAGCATCATTGTGAGGTATAGCTATTGTTCGTCATGCCAGGATGGTTTCCTGCCCAAAATATAGTACACAAAAAATGCCTGTTGTTTAGTATGATACACAACAGCTCAAGCTGTGCCTCCAGTATTGATTTTATTGGTGTTCAGCCAGCCAGACTGTTTTGTTCAGCCTAATGCAGTAACTCCATGATATGTAATTGTAATTGACCAGAACAGGATGTCAGGATTAATTATCGCCATTGAAGAAAGGACCATTTTTTTTCTGAGAAAGCCATTGTCATTACTTGTGGCATTTATTTATCCTGACATTTAAAAGGCACAATAATTTTTAAATAATCACAACAATTTGCAAACTGCAATACCCCGGCGATGTATACATAAGAGGAAAACAGACTGCACATGCACACACATACACATGCAAAAATATATGTGCAGAATGTCCGTACGTCATGAGAAATTTGGATATTTGGGATTCCCCACCCGCGAGAAATATTAAAACATTCTATGCCTACTAAATGGATTTACTCTTACTGCCTAATTCATTATGCTAAAACCATGAAGCAATTTCCTGTTCAAAGCCCAGCTCACAGACCCTCTGTTGTCAAGTATTTGAATTTCAGATTATAAATGGGTTCATTTGGATAGCATGAAAGAAAACCTTTGTTGTCAGCTTTGCTTTATGTTCTGCCAGAAGCAAAATCCTTCTTCTTCAGCAGTCACCAGCCAAATACCAGACCTTCCATTCTGGTCTCGCCTATCTCCAAGCAAACGTAAAACGCTTTTGGCCTTGGAGGCGAGGCACCAATTTGAGGCTTGCCCCTACACTAATAACATATTTTTAAAGATAATTTCTGAGAGATGATATCAGGACATGTTTAGATTATATGGTGAGAGAAAGAGAGATTGGAAATGGGGAGGGAGGAGAGTGAGGCATTTCTGCAATGAAAAAGAGAGACTGGGAAACATCCAGAATGGTAGGGGTTTGAACATGAAGTAGTGCAGAGGAATGTCAGGCCTGAGGACCAAACGTGACTAGGCCCTACCCCTTTTCCAGGCCCCACTCCTCACTGGTCCTGCTATAGTGCACCCACCTGTGGTAATTTTACCTGGCTAGAATAACAATACATCTTGCTTGCCTTGATGAAGGATGGGGAGTGGTGTGTATTGCGTATATTAATATTGTGAAGTTTTAAGTGACTGGATGCATAAAAACTGTCTCCTTTTGGAATGAAACATTGACTATACCCATTAGGTTGTTCAAAACTTTACTTTCTGTACTCTTCAAAACAGAAGAAAAACAACAAAGATACATCCAAATAATTCCATGCAATATCTTGCGCTTTCCAGCATCCTAGAACTAAAATTCCAAACAGACCTAGAAGCAGAGGTCTCTCTCCTTACAGCCTCCATTTCACCTGGAGCTGTTTTGCTATACAGCTTCGTTTACATCCTCACTCTCACAGAGCCTGGAAACAAAGACTAAAAGCAAAATGGAGATTTGCAACCAAATACCGTTGTCGACTGATTTAAGGTTAAACACCCGCATGTTAGCTAGCAGAAAAACAACAGTTAATTATCGACCCATCAAGGAGTTCCAGGATAGGAAGTTACTCTTTGGGGGAGTGTCAGGAGATGTGGGCAAGGTATTAATAAAAAAAGGAGATTGCAGACAGGGTATATCAAATGATTGCTCAGGTTGCGCAGTCTAAAGTGACAGTAGTAACGTGACTTGGTTGCTTGGAAAGCTTGGAAAGAATGATGGCTAGAGAGGTTGCATGTATTAAAGAAACGTACCCAGACGGCATGTCTGCTCCACAAGGAGGCTAATGTCTTGCTGCACTCCAAAGAGCAGAATATAAAATTTAATAAAGCGCTTAACTAACCTTGGCTGTAAAGATGAAACAACAGCAGCAGAATAATCACTTTTGCTGGAGTGGACCGAGATGTAAGTGATGTACCGGGCAGGAAGCAGTCCTGCTTTGTCACCTCGGCTCGTCATGCTCAGAGAAACATGCAGAGTCTTCAACGTGAAGGTGATACAGGTTATTTAGTTGGCGGAGCTTGGAAAGCCATCTGAACTCTTGACTGTATAACAGATAACTACATCACTAGTGAAATCTGCATTTCCAGTATTGAACAATAATGCATCATTCTTTCCATTTTTCACATAATGCCATTATTTAGATGTCAAATGAAAACTCTTTCCATTTTTGCAAGATGCATATATTTTGTCTTGAAAAATATGTCTAAGGGATCATATAATGTAAGTAAACACTATGACATACTTGACATCACTTTTAACCTTGCTCTTTCTCCAAACAACTCAGGTTGGTGTGTAAGCTTCTACCCTCCCCGATCTCATCACAACTTTTTATCATCACAACAACCCTGTGAGGTAGGTTTGGCTGAGAGTAAATGAGTCACTCAGTGAGTTTCATGTCCGAATGATGATTTGGACCAGTCCTAATCACTAAATCACAGCGGCTTATTTCAGCACAACAAACACCAGTAAATGGAGAATTAACAACTGCTTGTTCATTTAAATGTAGAAAATACTGTAAATAGTGTGGTTTCTGACATGTAAGGAGAGAGGAAATCTGGCATTCTGGAAGGGAGGGAGGATATTTTTACTGTATGAGGAGGAAGAGATGGAAGTAGGCATTGCATCAATCTGCCCTGCTTGGTTTCAAAATGGAGAGGGGTGATTTGCAGGATCCCTCCTAATAATATCCAACAGACTATTTCAAGATTAAAGGCACTTGCAATTACTCGCATGCATACTTTATAGTAAGCAGCATCATATTTTCACTACACCATTTAGCAGCAGTCACCCTTGAGAAATATGTAGACTAGTATCTTCATTTTGCAGTTTACTGTGGTACCTCGGGTTACATACACTTCAGATTACATACGCTTCAGGTTACAGACTCCACCAACCCAGAAATAGTGCTTCAGGTTAAGAACTTTGCTTCAGGATGAGAACAGAAATCGTGCTTCTACGGCGCGGCAGCAGCAGGAGGCCCCATTAGCTAAAGTGGTGCTTCAGGTTAAGAACAGTTTCAGGTTAAGTACGGACCTCCGGAATGAATTAAGTACTTAACCCGAGGTACCACTGTACATTGTAAACTTCTACATCCTTACTAAGAAAAAGCCCTATTGTGGTCACTCCCTGGAAAATATGCAGCTTCAGTTACATTGGAAGTGTCCTGCTAACTATATCATGCTCCATCATTTAGAACCTTTCTTTTTTCCCTTTTCCCGTTTTGCAATCATTACCTAGGCTACATCTGAAGGTCCAGCTCAGTTGGGCTCCACAGGTTTGCTATAGATTATTTTATTACAAAGTGATCTTAACCACCTACTTGCCTTTTTCTTCTTCTATGGGACTTGCATCTTTCGAAAGCATGAGGTATTCAGTTGGTGGTTAGCCAGGCAAGTTTGCATGATCTTTTGCAGAGCTTTGATCCTATTTGCTCTTCAAGTTCCGACTGAGAGAGGGAAGATTAAGGTTCTATGCTGCACAGCCAACAGGAGCATCATAATGTATCTTGATGATGATTCACTGTACGTGTGAGTTCCACAAAGTGTAGGGTGCATCCAAAAGAAAAGAGCAGCTTTTAAATGCAATTATAAATAATCTTTTACTTTAAGAATAAATGTGTTGGAATCGTGTCAACACACTGTTCTGTTACTATGAACCTCCTGCAGATAAGTCCCTGAAATGTGCTGACAGATTTGTGCTTTCAGACCCTCCAGACAAAAAAAAAAAATTTTTTCCCTTCCAGTAGCACCTTAAAGACCAACTAAGTTAGTTCTTGGTATGAGCTTTCGTGTGCATGCACACTTCTTCAGATACACTGAAACAGAAGTTGCCAGATCCTTCTATATAGTGAGAAGGTGGGGAGGGGTATTACTCAGAAGGGTGGTGGGAATGGGTGATTGGCAGATAGCTGTGATGAGCCTGTTGACGACTCTTAACGACTGCAATAGGTCTTACAGGAAAAAGTAAGGGTGAGAAGGTGAAAAATGGCTTTGTCATGTATAATGAGATAAGAATCCAATGTCTTTGTTCAGACCAGGTCTCTCCATGGTTTTAAGTTTGGTAATGAAAAAGCTCATACCAAACTCATACCAAGAACTAACTTAGTTGGTCTTTAAGGTGCTACTGGAAGGAAAAAAAAATTTTTTTGACTATGGCAGACCAACACAGCTACCTATCTGTAACTAGACCCTCCAGAGACAGCCCTGGATTTACAGAAGCTGTCCTGGTTTCTGATTTGATCATGGAATGTCAAGCTTTTCCTTAGAATGTCCCTATTTTCATCAGAGAAATGTTGGGGGGCATGGAGTTATGTGACCTCCAAGTCAAGGAGATAAGCAACTATACAATCTTTAGAAGACATCTGAAAGCAGTCCTGTATTAGGGAAGATTTTTAAATGTTTAATGTTTTATTGTGTTTCTATATGTGTTTGAAGCTGCCCAGTGTGGCTGGGGCAACCCAGTCAGATGGGCACGGTACAAATAATAAAATTTACTGTTTATTATTATTATTATTATTATTATTATTATTATTATTATTATTATTGAATAGGATGTCCCTATTTTCATTGGAGAAATGTTGGAGGGTTTGTACTTTCTAAGATTCAGAAACTGGTTTTGGAATTCCATTGTTTGTTAGTATGCAAGGGGAGATTGCGTGTCGAGGTCCCCAAGCCACCCCCCAAATAACTCACAACACACACTTAATTTTTGTTTAAAGTTTTTGGCATAATTTTGGCCACAACTTTATTTAAATACAAAACAGTGAGTGGTTGTTTAGGCATTGGTTAAGACTATCTGTCCCCCCGCCTGGGGACAGAACTGACTTCCGGGCACCACCGAAAGACAGTGCGGGAAAACAAGTCAGGGAGAAATGGAGCTGAGTCACAGACCCTCAATTCTCATCCGCATGCTCCCCGAAGGCTTGCCGGCCCTAGTCCCATTCCAGGGATTGGACGAAAAGATGGCAAGCCCCAGGATTCCTTTAGCAGAATTCCCTTTCCGCAGCAACCATGGAGGGGCAGGCCCAGCCTATCCTAACCCCTACTCCACCAATTTATAACCAATGCCTAACCACAACCTTACAAGTTGTGACGATTTGCTACACAGTAGGCAAAAACCAAATGGCCCAGCCAATCAGCCAGATGGACAAAATTCCTACCAGGCCCCTGGCCCAATGGCAGATGACCCCATGACAGGCATAGCAAGGTCAATGCAACAACCCCTTACTCAAGGGCGGGTGGGCGGGTGATCCGTTGCACGCAGCAAAGAGAAAGCTCCAGGCTGCGTGCAGAGTATTTAAACATTTTACCCCTCCCACCAAAATTGCAACATAACTTTTACCCCAGCAACCCAGTGAACCAATCACTGCCCCAGGCCATCTTTAGAGACCCTGCCTGGTAACAGAGGGGTGGCTCAGCAGACCCCACCGCAACACGTGCTCTCCATGAAGGAGAACACGCTTTATGTTATTGGGGATAGGAGAGAACTCCCATTTTCTGAAGAGAATGGTCTTTGTTCCTTGTTCTTTAAACCTGTGAGCAGTTGTGGCAACAAGGCATCTCACAGAATTCAGCCTATAGGTTTGCACATGTAGGTGCAAAAAGGGTTAGAACAGGACCACTACTTGAGAGAAGAAAAACACCAAAATACATTTAGATCAGCAGGCAGAGTATTTTAGGGTGTGTCAAATTTCTTAAAAACCTCTGATTTTCGCCCTTAGGCTGTGTTATGAAAAATCCCAGAAGCTCTGGAAATGAGCAGCCACTTTCCCTGAACTGAGGTTTTAATTTGGCAGAAGGACAATGCATCACTTTTTTTTCCTACAGGTGTTGTTGCCAAGCAACCATTTCATTCTGTAACGCAGACACTGTGTCATTACTGATCAAGCAACAGAGGGTTTAACCCGTTCACTACTCAATTAAGACACCAATTACAAAATATTTGAAGATACTGCGATACAGATCAAGAAGGTGGGCCTGCAGAACCATTTCCCACCCACCTAGCATCCCTTGTATGAATTGCCCTTTCCTGCAGCACTGAAGCTAATTATACTCTTATTGTTATTTGATTTTGCCCAGAGAATAAACCAATGATTGTAAAATAATATTTAGCATAGACTAACACAATTTGGTTAGAGAAGTCATAATGAATTTTTCATTTTTTGAGAACATGATATCATCCATAATATGACATTTGGAGAGTGTAATTGGTTTGTTATCATGTTACATATTTTTTATTTTTATGCAGTAAACAGCCCTGTGATCCTCAGATGTAGGGTGGTATATGAATTTAACAAATAATTAATTAATAAATCTCCAGTGGCATGCATTAAATGGATCTCTTTTGTAAATCTTGCCGGTAAACACAAATTACTTCTCTTCAGCATGTAAATTCACATATAAAACATTACTGATTATGATAGTGGAGTTAACACGAGCAATAAGCCACCGTATGCATGTACACGTATAATCCTGACACACATTTCATTGGCCATATTTACATATCACCCTAAAGTAAACTATGGTTTGGAATGACATGAATGATCCAACATGATGGGGCCAGGAGGAGGAGTTCGGAAGCTTCCACTTGTTTTTATTTCACGGTGGTTTGCCATGTCATCCAACCCAACAAACTTGGTTAACATTAACTACGTTTTCTGTTTGAAACAAACCAACTTGAAACCATGGAAGGGGGAGTCTTCGAGTTTTACTTCTGTTTTTGCTTCGCTGTGTCTTGCTGTTTTATCCAAATCAACAAGCCGTGGTTAACATGGTTTGTTTGAAGCAAGCCAACTTGAAAACCATGAACTGCGAAGAGAAAATGTGCATGCGGTTGCTTAATCTTTAATGGTGGATTACATAAATCTAGTTGTATGGGTGGCCTACAAATGCAAAACATAAGTAAACAATGGCCTTCCAGGGAGAATCTAACTAGGCAGGATGCTCAACCTGATGGGCCCCTGATGTGGTCCCCTGAGCGTCTTTGTTATGTACTGAGTTGAATAGGATCCAAAATGCAGCAGTCTGATTGGTCCTAGAACAATAGGATTCAGAATGCAGCAGTCTGATTGGTCCTAGAACAATGCAGCAGTATGATTGGTCTGCAGGAGCCACCCAATCCAGCTCCAGATGGAAGCGAATCCACAACCTGATTGGCCTACAGGAGAATCCCAGAATTAGCCAATCACGTGCAGCCCATTTTGTAAATAATGTATATAAGGCAGATACTTTGGGGAAACTTTCATTCCTCCTCACCACTATGAGCTGAATAAAGAGCATGAAATCCACTCTCGACTCTGAGTATATGTCTGTCTTCGTATTCCAAACTTTTGTGCCGGATTTCTATGACATGCACTCTGGGAGAATACTAAAAGATAACCAAACTGTTCAAGATCCTTTACTAAGGAAAGTTTGAAGGCGAGAAAAGCTTCCTGGTTTAATCCTAATGAATACTACACTCAGAAAACCTAGCATCTTAAAAACCTTCAAGTGTTTGAACAAGAAAGAGCAGTTTCCCCTCACACTGTGAGTTTAATTTATCCCTAGTATTAGCTTTGTTCTCTTTTATTAAATTGCCAGGCTTTGCTGGATTTCTAACCATGGAATTCTGTGACATAAATGTCATTCCTAAATCTTCATACCCTTTTGGAAGTGCAAACCTAAGATGTAGCTGATCATTCTTTGTTTGTGACTTCATCCGTAAAGTTCAACAGGATCATAAAAGAGAACTAGACAGTGACAGTATTTGCTCCACAGTTTTTTTATTTCCTTTTCCTTTTGAAGCCAAAAGTCCAAAAGAGCCGACGGAGATGAAAAATCAGGTGGTCCAATAGATGCTACCTTGCAAAGCTTCAACACACACACACACACACACACAAATATTATATTGACTTAATTTCAATGTTGAAGACATTTCTATATCACCATGAGGTTTTTATCCCACTCTTAAGTAGGGGTACTGGGGTTTAGGCTACATAGGGAACATATGATTTACAGGTTATTAAAAGAAGATTAAGATATAAATGGCAATGCCCTATATACTGCCTCACTTTTCATTTTTTCCATCTTGGAAGTGATGCTGTAATACAGTGGTACCTTGATTTTCGAACGTAATCCGTTCCAGAAGACCCTTCAGGTGCTGAAACATTCGAAAACCGAGGCGCGCTTTCCCATAGAAAGTAATGCACAAATGGATTAATCTGTTCCAGACCTTTAAAATCAACCCCTAAAACAGCAATTTAACATGATTCATAAAATGATACACAATGAAAGCAAATTGGTTGCAAGAGAGCTCCTGAGGGATTGGCTGAACACAGATTTATGCACTGGCTTCCACACAGTCGCAAAAACAAATTCGTTGCAAGTTGAGATGAGATGAGCACAGATTTAATGCACACAGACACCAAATAAGCCCAAATATCAAGTCCGTGTTGTGCTGGTGCTCAGGACTCAGCCAACAGCTAGGCTTTCGGATCTTGCACTCAGCGGAAGCTGCGTGGCATATTTGACTTCTGAGGCGCGTTTGAAAACAGAAGCATTTACTTCGGGCTTTATGGCATTCAGAAACCAAAATGTCCATCAACAGAGATGTTCGAAAACCAAGGTACCACTGTGCCTGAAATACCTAGTTGCTAAGGAACATTACTTGTTTGTCACTGCTGGATTTGCCTCCAACTGAATTTAATTCTTTCTATGAAGCAAACATAGATCACCATATGGGAGCAGAGTGCACTTATCCAGCCCTTGCCACCACCACAGGGGACAGATTCTGCAGAGGGTGCTCTTGGTGAAAACGGAGGCTGTCCAGCACTCAGCGGGTGTGCGGGTGCCCTCCGCTCTCACCCTCCTCTGGAGCTAGGCAGGGTGTGAGGATCTCCACAGGTGGACAGGGGATGCCTGGTTCGCGCAACCCCCAAGATTCTGCACCCAGGCCCTTGCCCCTCCCCGCATCCCCCATACTACACCACTGCTATAAAAGGTAAAGGGACCCCTGAATCATTAGGTCCAGTCGTGACTGACTCTGAGGTTGCGGCGCTCATCTCGCTTTATTGGCCGAGGGAGCCAGCATACAGCTTCCGGGTCATGTGGCCAGCATGACTAAGCCACTTCTGGCGAACCAGAGCAGCGCACGGAAACACCATTTACCTTCCTGCCGGAGCGGTACCTATTTATCTACTTGCACTTCGTGCTTTCGAACTGCTAGGTGGGCAGGAGCAGGGACCGAGCAACGGGAGCTCACCCCGTCGCGGGGATTCGAACCGACGACCTTCTGATTGGCAAGTCCTAGGCTCTGTGGTTTTAACCCACAGCGCCACCCGCGTCCCACACACCACTGCTATAGATAGATACAAAACCTCTTTTGTTTTGTTTTATTTGACCTCTGAATGTGCCTTATTATATCCAACACACAACACTCACCTGAGTTCTCATTTTTCAATAGAACGGACTGAACAAAGGAGCTTGGAACTTAGAGAAGTAAAATATTTTACCTTTTATTTGTCTACAGCCCCCAAACTCCTCTTTTTCCTCTGGTTCCCCTCCTTTTTCTACTGGCAGCTATGAACGTATCATTGGGCAGGGTGGAAGGTGAAAGCACCAGATTTCAAATACCTCAGTGGCCTTTTCAGCTTTTGTTCCCATCAGGATCTCGAGTCGCCCACATTTTTTATCCTTGGAGTTAAAAACTGCTCGGGGGGAAAAAAATCACATAGAATAGACAAAAATGTGTGCGTAATTAAGAGTAACGAGCACAAAAATAAATCCCAAATGTGTGGAAATGCAGGAGAACCAACTTAAGACTGGAGAAATGGAGAGAAACCAAAATGGACAAATCCTTTTATCTGGAGGACTCTGTAAAGTCCAATGTAGTGAATACAAATTCTCTTATTGTCCTCAGAAAAATACAGCAGACAAATTGCAATTGAGGAGGTAACGTGTGAAGAAATAGTTTTTTTGTTTGTTGATTCACCTCACCACCTCTCCAGAAGACAGTTGGAAGAAGAGAGAGGGCGAATTCTTCATGGAAGTCCAGGTCACCCAAACTGACTGTGTACCTGTTGCCGACCTCCTAAAACCACAATTTTTCCCATTCAGAGACTCAGGATGTGATCCTGTGAACACTTAACTGGGATCAAGCTCTACAGAGGGACATCCTTACACATGAAAATCAGTGGTGTCCAAACTTTCTTCAAAGATTTGATGAAGTGAAGGGCCATGGGGGCAAACCAAAGGGCCAACCAAAGTTGCTGACCCTTTTTTCGGATTGAAGTTGTTTAGCTTTTTTATGATTTTACCCCAAAGTTGTTGAGCATTTTTTTCAGATTTAAGTTGTTGAGGGTTTTTTAGGATTTTATCCCAGGAAATAAACTGCCACAGGGGCCAGATTAAACCGACCGGTCCAAATGGACTTTGGACATGCCTGTTGGAATTCTGCCAGGGTCAGAGGAATGTGCCAAAGCGTAGGCA
>JAXCMG010000024.1:5179394-5209559 GCA_034642415.1 Podarcis siculus | reverse complement strand
CTGCTAGAGCCTTTGCTTGCTGCAGCATTGGTGCTTTATGGTAACAATGCCTGCATGAAAATGAACCAGATTACACTGCCTTGCCTTTCCACTGAACATCTCCCCAAGTGCTGCTGCATTCTCAGAGCACCAGATGGAGGCACAGGTATTTCCAAAAAGGATGTGTTTTTCTCCCTTTTGCCACTGATTTAATTCCTAATAAAGAAACGCTAAATAGCTCACTGCATGAACCCAACGTCTCTTGTATTAATTACAATAATATAACTGTAATAATTAAAAGTTGGGTTTCATTATAAACACAGCTGAATTTCAATCATTTCCATATGGCATTACAACATCCAAGGCTTGGCAAACAGTATTTGAACTATAAACATTATTTGTGTGCCCTGCTATTGATATACATCATGATTTCCTCTTCTTCTTTCTTGGGGGCTGTCATTCTCTTTTAAGATTCTATTTCTTCTTTTCTTCATTAATTAAATATACTTACTAAATGTATGCATGTCCTAGGGCTGTGCAGTGGTTCTGTATGGGGAGCATATATTGTGGTGAATTGGCGGGATTTCCCCTCCCAATATGTGATGTTCATAATCTCCAAGTCAGATAAGGTCCCTTACAAATACTCCTGCTGCTCTGCAGCTCTCTTTGTGTTATTTTCTTCCCATATAGCTCTATATGTGAGTGGCACTGCGGTCTAAACCACTGAGCCTCTCGGACTTGCCAATCAGAAGGTCGTCGGTTTGAATCCCCGTGACAGGGTGAGTTCCTGTTGCTCTGTCCCAGCTCCTGCCAACCTAGCAGTATGAAAGCACGCCAGTGCAAGTAGGTAAATAGGTATCACTGTGGTGGAAAAGTAAACAGCATTTCCATGCGCTCTAGTTTCCGTCATGGTGTTCTGTTGTGCCAGAAATGGTTTAGTCATGCTGGCCACATGACCCGGAAAGCTGCCTGTGGACAAATGCCGGCACCCTTGGCCTGAAAGCGATATGAGCGCCGCAACCCCACAGTCACCTTTGACTGGACATAACCGTCCAGGGGTCCTTTACCTTTATCTTTTTTACCTTATATGCTCCTATGTACCTCTAGGTCCATGAGCTTTGCAAGCACTAAGGAGTAAATGGACCTGAGTGAACATGTCTTCACTCAGGTCCGCCATTGGAGGATATAAGCCATCGGTGGAGCAGCAACCCTCTCATCAACCTATATACTCTTTTCTGGGCTCCATGTTCTTACAGTAGACCTTGCTGTGGTTCAATATGGCCGCTGTATTTGGGGCCAGGAAGGAATTTGCCCCCAAACAAAATGGGCCCGTTTTGCCTTCCTCAAAGCAACCACCACAGATTTGGGTGGATAAGGCATTGGGTGGAATTCTTAGTCTAATTTCGGATGTGGTGGTGATTTGTTGCATCACCTCGATCCAATGCAGGCAAAATGTTACAGTACCCTAGTAAAGGGAGACCTTCTGTCCTGAAGCCGAGCGGAGGGCAGATGGGCCTTAGCAGGGGTGTAGGAAGGGGGGGTGCAGGGTGTGTGGTCTGCCCCGGGTGTCATCCCTGAGGGGGTGACAAAATGGCACACTGCAGGGGGCAGCACTTACCGTGGGGCCTGGCCTGGAGCACGCCCAAGCCATGCGTCTCTCCTGGGGGTGACTCAGTGGCTTGGGGCCCCGCACTGCCCAAAATGGTAGCATGGGGTTTGCATCCGTGGCACCCCCATGTTGGGATGGCCCTGCTGCCTGTCACTTTGGGTGCTGGAGCACTTAGCTACCTCCCTGGGCCTTAGAACTTCCAATAGTGGCTTGGGAAGGACCAACTTAGTTGACCCCCTTCTTGAGATGGTGCTTAACCCAGGTATGACCCTGGTCAAAATTTCTGCCTTCAATCAGAAGGCTAATTCAAGATACACACCCAGTGCCTGAATCAAAGCCTACCCACACCTGTAATCAATAAAGCTGTGGCCAATTTTCCATCCCATAAAGTTGTTGTGCCAACTTTTTTATCCTGTCAATCCATCAATCTTCCGTCCACGGGGAGCTTGCAGCGTGTGGGTCTGCAATTCCCCACGACTGCTATTTATATGACAAAAATATGCACATGAATTTCATTTATGTCACTCCAGGCTTTTGTTGGATAAGTATCTTTTCCTGAATCTCCATAACTGCCCAGTTCATCAGTGCCATGCAACTTTCTCAGTTGATCACTTCTCATAATAGTTAATACTTAGTTCAAACTAATAGTGATTCGAGTAATTTGCCTCTCCTGATATGCCCCGCAGAGGACCTTAAGGTCCATGAATAACCATAGTTTAGAGGTCCCGGGCCCTAAGGAAGTCAGACTATCCTCCACCAGGGCCTTTTCAGTGATGGCTCCGATCTGGTGGAATGCTCTGTCCCATGAGACTAGGGCCCTTCAGGATTTAACCTCCTTCCGTTGGGCCTGTAAGACAGAGCTATTCCGCCTGGCTTTTAATTTGAATTCAGTCTGATCTTTTCTTTCCCTTCTCTTCCCTCCCCCTCCCCTTTTATGAAGATCACCCACTCTGAGACCCCACAGCTAATTCTCCCCTGGCCTCCTTGCTGGCCCAAGTAGGACTAATTCAGCCAGCTAGCCCTGGTGATTATCTAACATTTATTAGATGGATTTCTCCTAAATTGATTTCTGGACTTTGAATTTTATTGTTATTCATGTTTTCATACTGTATTTTATGCTGCTTTTACAATTAAGTGTTTTAAATTTCTTGTTAGCCCCCCTGAGCCCAGTTTTTGAACCAGGAAGGGCGGGGTATAAATAAAAAAATATTATTATTATTTATTATAATTATTTCCAATACATCATTTTTTTTATAAAAAATCCACACATTTCTGCCACAAAGGCACCCAAGTAATCCTATTTCCTCCCTGGTAAAATTCTCTCTCCCATCAAAAAACTAGGTTCACTATCTAGCTCTCCTCCACCAGCAACCAGCTCATGCTAATGATGCAATTAGCACTGTTCAGTTGTGGCATACGAGGTCCTACCACCATTCATGCATGTTCTTTGTCCTTGATTTCCAGCAGCTTATCAGCTCCGCCCATAGCACTTTCTCTCCCTGATTCCTTTTGCCTGTGTGAAATTTACCTTTGCTTCTGCTGTCTAAGAGTTAGAGGAATGCAAACTCTTTCTTTTTGCAATAACTTCATTTATTCACCTCCTGACATTCAGCTCATTAAGCTTCACTCACTGAATACCCAGTTTTTGCATTTGCCAGGGGACTACAAAGAGAAATGGTAACTGCTCCCAAATTACTATCAATAGTAAAGTATGTTCAGTTCTCTGCCCTTTATAAAACTCTGCTCATATATGTGATCATCATCTGTCAGAGATCCATAAAAGAATACGTTCTTTGAGAAGCCTTATAATGGTGATTTAGTTAATAATGGCATATTCCTGACAATGGTAAAATGCTGCAGAATCCTTTTTTTAAAAAAAAAATGTCTTTAAAAAGATGGAGTAAAGAGGCAAAAATTATTGAGCCTGTTTTTAAATGGTCTAACATTCCTTCTTCATATTTTGATGGAAGTGAGATTAGGACTCTTATACTCAAGATTGTTGGCCATTCACTGGCATGTCTGTTAGGACCATCAAGCATACAAGGAAATGCACATAAGCTCAAATTATATGCTAAAATCACACACACACACACACACAGAGAGAGAGAGAGAGAGAGAGAGAGAGAGAGAGAGAGTGTCTATGTACCCTGGATTGAATAGGAGTTAGTGCCTTGCATCAGGTATGTATGGAGGTAAAATGTGCACTAATAAAGGTAAAGGGTAAAGGGACCCCTGACCATTAGGTCCAGTCATGACCGACTCTGGGGTTGTGGCGCTCATCTCACTTTATTGGCCGAGGGAGCCGGCGTACAGCTTCCGGGTCATGTGGCCAGCATGACTAAGCCACTTCTGGTGAACCAGAGCAGCACACGGAAACGCCGTTTACCTTCCCGCTGGAGTGGTACCTATTTAACTACTTGCACTTTGATGTGCTTTCGAACTGCTAGGTTGGCAGGAGCAGGGACCGAGCAACGGAAGCTCACCCCGTCGCAGGGATTCGAACCACCGACCTTCTGATCAGCAAGTCCTAGGCTCTGTGGTTTAACCCACAGCGCCACCCGCGTCCCTTAACTGCTCACTAATAGGGCTGCCATATTTCAAAAAGTAAAACTAGGATACCCCAAAAGTTGTTGAGCTGTTTTAGGAAGACCCCCAAATTGTTGAGCTTTATAAAGGAAAAGCCAAAAGCTGTTGAGCAAGAACAACTCATGAATCCA
Source organism: Podarcis siculus (assembly GCA_034642415.1). NCBI lineage: Eukaryota > Metazoa > Chordata > Lepidosauria > Squamata > Lacertidae > Podarcis > Podarcis siculus. The sequence goes on along the minus strand of JAXCMG010000024.1, from coordinate 5,205,254 downwards.
CCCGTTAATGCTCTGGTTTAACAGCTTCCTTCCTAGCCCATTATCAGGCTTTCCCCCACTAATAACCCAGACTCAGCAAACTATCACCAGGCTGGTCCTTGCTTGTATTTTAACATAAGCTGCACTCAGGGCTTCACTGGCAAAATTTAACTCCCCCAAACTGGACACATGAATTTAGGGTGTTTCGCACCCCCCAATCTCATAACAATATATTGCTCAGTATCCATTGTATTCCATTTCTCCTGAAATTAGATTTAACATGATGATGATGATGATAGATGATAGATAGTGAGAGGTTAAGAAATATTGGTTGTTCATAGGCTAAATCAACATGATGTTGTCCAGATGTTTTGGACTACAATTCCCATCAGCCCCAGATAGCCCAGCCAGGCTGACTTGGCCTCTTTTACCTATTACTTAATTTTAGGAAGAACAAATCCATTTTTTTGGAATTAGCTTGCCAAGTACATGCATAGTTTATGATTTGTGATTGTGCTTTGAATGGAACGTGACTGGCTATTAGCAATCCCTGTATCAGAAATGGAGAATCCGTTGTAATTGGATATTGAATTGTACAATGCCAAATTCTCAGATAAATGATCGGATAATTACTTGAAAAGCCATTGATCATATGATTGATTGATCAATTATCTAGGCAAATGTATTGGACTTTAAAATAAGTGGCAGTGTTTATTGAACTTTGAATAAGAGACCCTTGCAGTCCATTTTCATTATGGGAGACAGCTTTGGTCCCCGTGTCTTCCTTTCTACATAATAAACTGGAAGCAAACTATGTCCTGGAACTGAAAGAAAACCTCCATGGCAGATGAAAAGTCTCAGTAGTCATCTCCAGAAGTGGGCATTGAGGACTACACCCTTCACAACTTCACCATCTCTTTCATAACAATATTATTCTTACAAAATGATTCCCACCCCGGCCAGCACCTCTTTAATCTTCTACCCTCGGGCAGGAGATAAAGAAGTATAATCAGTCGTACCAACAGGCTAAAACACAGTTTCAATCCATGGGCTGTTAGGCTGCTGAATGGAAAATGATATAGTGCAACTGACTTTTGGGGTTGGTGTGTTGTGCGATAAGCACACAAGAGTGCAATGAGATTGAGTGTTTGGGGGGGAGGGAGGCTCAGTTAATTTTATTGTACACAAGCTGTACATTGACAATAAAGGTATTATTATTAATTTAGAAGTAGTAGCAGGAGAAAAACCAGAAGGGAGTTTCATTTACCGCATAGGAAGTTAACCATTTGATTTGCCCTTGAATGAATTAATATCCTTTCAGAAATAGCCAGCCAGGGGACCCAAGATAGATCTGGATAGACCCTGGCATGATGGGTAGGGAGACATTAGGTTCTCCTGTGGTCCCAAACCTGAATCAGACAATTCACAGATTTGCACTGGGGGAAGGGGGCGATTCCCATCGGAGCTGATGTGAAGAGTCCTCCCACAATGCAAATTGCAGGCATGGGTCTCCTGAACCAAATCAGCACCATATAGAGTAAAGGTAAAGGTAAAGGGACCCTGACTGTTAGCTCCAGTCACAAACGACTCTGGGGTTGCGGCGCTCATCTCACTTTATTGGCCGAGGGAGCCGGTGTACAGTTTCCAGGTCATGTGGCCAGCATGACTAAGCCACTTCTGGCAAACCAGAGCAGTGCACGAAAACACCATTTACCTTCCTGCCGGAGCGGTACCTATTTCTCTACTTGCACTTTGACGTGCTTTTGAACTGCTAGGTGGGCAGGAGCAGGGACCGAACAACAGGAGCTCACCCCATCGCAGGGATTCAAACAGCCAACCTTCTGATCGGCAACCCCTAGGCTCTGTGGTTTAGACCACAGTTCCACCTGCGTCTCTCACCACATAGAGTAGCAAAAGGCTAAAGCCCATTACTACCACACCAGGGTCTCAATGTGCATCAAACATCCTGTCTATGCTGACTATTTCTGAAAGCAAAAAATGTGCTCTCAATGAAAAACCATTGAGTGGTGAATGTCCTATACAGTGGTACCTTGGTTCTCAAATGCCTTAGTACTCAAACAACTTGGAACCTGAACACTGCAAACCTGGAAGTAAGTGTTCTGGTTTGTGAGCTTTTTTCAGAAGCCAAACATGTTCCATTTTGATTGTTATGCTGAGGTCTGTCTGTTTTTGCTATTTATTTTGCATTTTTGTATTTTGCGTTTTTGTTTCTGCGGCTCTTTTTGTTTTGTTTTTGTGACTGTGTGGAACCCAGTTCAGCTACTGATTGATTGTGTGACTGCAGTACATTGCTTTCATTTTATGTATCAAATCCATGTTAAATTGCTGTTTTAGGGGTTGTTTTTAAAAGCCTGGAACGGATTAATCCATTTTGCATTACTTTCTATGGGAAAGCGCTCCTTGGTTTTGGAATGTTTTGGTTTTGGAACGGACTTCCGGAACAGATTAAGTTTGAGAACCAAGGTACCACTCTATTGTTTGGCCCTTTATAGCGCTTCCAATCTAACCTTCAAAAATGAATGGGTTGGGTCAGTGAGGAGAAGAAAAGTCAGATGTAGAAACAGCTGGGAGCAGTTCCCTTTTTAACACTGTGCCGGATGTGTAGCAGGAGGATGTGGAACTCAAAATGAAGAGTCAAATGTCTAATTCTTCATACAATTCCCAATGGGCATTCTATGACATTTTGGATTATTGATTTATTACACAGAGGAATTTGAAATAAATCTGTTGTAAGTTGAAAAAAAGTCCTTGGGTTCTGATTGCATAGAATGCGACTCCTCTTCTTTTTGTATCCTAGAAAAGCTACAGCATGATCTTTGACAGCCGGCTTAAGGGCATTTTACACTATGTGGTTTGTTATTATCAAAGACAATCTCATTTTCCCCCAACATACGGATTCTTATCCCTCTTAGTTGGCCACTTGCGCTCCCTCAGTCCCTGCCCTTTTCTCAAAAGGGCAGACTAGCAAAGACAAGGTAGATTATTCCCTTCTCTGTAATGATTTATGAGCCTGAGTGTGACTAATTACCATGGAGGAACAAAACTACAACAATAATTACATTTTCAACCAACACAGGTAGCCAAGAATTAGATTATATTCAGCTACATGCATGAATTTTCAAAGAAGTATTTTCTGTTCAAGGCATTCTCTAAACTGAAAGCAGTTACGAAAGAAAGGATAGCAGGAGGGGGTGCTGTTGAACTCTTAACCCCCATCATCTCTGACTATTGCAGACCCTCCAAGTGTCCCTATTTTCCAGTCTTAACAGTGAGTCTGTAAGTGACAGTGGAGGCCAATTCTGGATCCACACAACCTTCTACAGTGGGAACATTGGTTTCCAGGCAGGAGTTGATCACGGTGTGGATTTGCTAAGCGTGCCTTCCTCTTAGCACGTCTCTCCCTTGTGTCCTGAGTTTGAGTGTCTTCAAAGCCCATGACACCTTTGGTAAAGGCTCTTCTCCAATTGAAGTGCTTGCAGGCAAGTGTTTCCCAATTGTTGGTGTTTATACTACCTTTTTTAAAATTTGCCTTGAGGCAGTCTTTAAACCTCTTTCGTTGACCACCATCATTAGGCTTTCCATTTTTAAGTTCAGAATAGAGTATTTGCTTTGGAAGACGATAATCAGGCATCCGCACAACATGACAAGACCAACAAAGTTGATGTTGAAGAATCATTGCTTCAACACTGGTGATCTTTGTTTCTTCCAGTACACTGGTATTAGATCTCCTGTCTTCCCAAGTGATGTGTAAAAATTTTACGAGACACCGTTGGTGGAATCTTTGAAGGAGTTGGAGATGGCATTTATAAGTGGTCCATGTTTCACAAGCATACAGTAAGGCTGATAGTGCAATAGCTTAGTAAGCAAGCATTTTGGTTTCCCTGCAAATGTCCCAGTCCTCAAACACTCTGCACTTCAATCAGGAGAAAGCCGCACTCACAGAGCTCAGGCGATGCTGGACTTTGGCATCAGTGTTGACCCTTGTGGAAAGATAACTGCCTAGGTAGGAGAAGTGATTGATATTTTCCAATGTTACACCATTGAGTTGGATTTGTGGTGCTGCAGAGGGGTTATTTTCATCAGAGAAATGTTGGAGGGTATGCTATTGGCCATGCCGGTTATGTTTGATGGAAGTCAGAGTCCAACGTGATCTGAAGGTGTCACGTGGGCTACATGCAGACCAAACAGGACAAGGAGAATGAACTTTCAGAATTAACCATTTTGATTCTATATATTTCATTTATTGATTTGGAAAAGTTATAAACCACTTGTTCAAGAAAATTCTCTAAGAGGTATGAAAATAAAATCTGGAGACAAAACACTGCTAAAGTCCATAGTCTAATTGAAAGCAAATGTACATAAAACCAAAGACGATAGAAATGTAGAGTTGAAAGGGACCCAATGGTCATCTAGTCCAACCCCCTGAAATGTAAGAATCTTTTGCCCAAGATTCTAACCCTGAGATTAACAGTATCGTGTGTTACCAACCGAGCTATCCCAGCACTTATATCAAAAGAGGTGAAATCAAAACCTTTCAGACAGATACAGGTAGCTAAATTATACGTCTGGGTAGGCCTGCCAAAACAGAAACATTTCAGCAGGTGTCTAAAAAATATAGTGAGGGTGCTATATTGCGATGGTAAGTACATCTACAGGAGATTTCATGCGTGTTCGGTTGGGAGTAGGTCCCACTGGGTTCAATGGGACTTATAGGAAATGCTTAGGAACGCGGCAGAAGGCACCTCATCTTTTGGAATGCTCTTCCTATTGAGACTTGCCAACACTAATTCATGCTTTCTTTTAGAAGAAATTGAGCATTTAAACAAATGCCAGGTGTCCCACCGTGGTTTATTTTAGTGGCTGGTGTTTGTGTGTGTTTGCTAGTTTCTTTGTTTTGGGGTCTGTTCTTTCTTTCTTTCTTTCTTTCTTTCTTCTTTCTTTCTTTCGTTTACTGAATTGGATTATTTGCATTGTTGGGTCTGTTTTCGCTGCTAGCCCTATTGATTTGTAAAAAAAGACAAAATGGATTTAAGCCTTTTAAACACACAAAAATAAATGATTGCGTATTCAGCCCAGCTGGAAAGGGGTTTTTCACTGGGTTTGCTAAGAAGACATCTTGTGCTGTCACATTGTTTTCCTCTGAATTCTCTGGCATCCAGATAAATCCTTGTGTTAAAGCCTTTTAGCTTTATTCTTGAAGATGGCCGCTAGTGGCAAAGATCTAACATGCAAATCAGAAAAGCAAAATTCACAGCTAAAAGCAAATAACAGAATGGCAGTTGTTGCTAGCTGAATACTGGACATCAGCAGTTTGAAAATTCTTGAAGTAACCCAATATTTTCAGGGAACCACAAGTATGTTCACAGATAAAGAGTTTTTAATGCAATCATAGCGATTCGGGAGGGGGAAGGAATCCACACACATATTATGCAAATATGTTAGCAAATGTAAAATGATAAATTAGCAAGCGACTATTTAATTATTACTGTGACTAATTCCTGTAGATGGTGACACAACCGATGAACCTGAACTTGTTCTGGTTGACTGCAATGTTTTGTTGAAACATTTCCATTTGGTTTTTGTTTGCTGCCTGTGTTGCTTGCTGAAGGAGACAGCATCTGTTTAATGAGCTCCCACTTCATTATGAAGTCGTTCTCCTTACTGAGTCATTCTCCTTAAGTATTCAGGCTGTGTAATCTGGTGTTGTTTTAAAGCAAATACTAATTTATGATTACCTGTCACATTAGGCCATTGAAAATTGTACTCACACTTCTTTGCATGAGCAGAATGCTAATGAGCCGATTATGGATTCTTCAAATGGGCTTTCGCGCTAACAATCCACGGGAGTAAAACACAAAATCCAGGTTTACTGGCTGAGCAAGGAAAGCTGCTTTGCAGGAGCAGAATGAAATCTTTCATATGTAAAATGGGCAGGGTGATGCGTCCTTAAGCCATCATACACAATAATAGCTTGATTATAAGATCATCAGAAATTTAAAAAATGTGCAGATGTAGGTTATGGCACTTAAAAGCTGAGCAAACTGCCATAGGGAAGAGAAGTTCTGCACAGTACAGCGGTACCTTGGGTTACATACGCTTCAGGTTACATACACTTCAGGTTACACACTTCGCTAACCCAGAAATAGTGCTTCAGGTTAAGAACTTTGCTTCAGGATAAGAACAGAAATTGTGCTCCGGCGGCGCGGCGGCAGCAGGAGGCCCCATTAGCTAAAGTGGTGCTTCAGGTTAAGAACAGTTTCAGGTTAAGTACAGACCTCCGGAACGAATTAAGTACTTAACCCGAGGTACCACTGTATTTTCCAGGGACCTATTTTTTAAAAAGAATAACAATCAGTTTTTGACTGAATCATAAGGTCTTGTCATCAAAGTTTGATTCCAGAGGCACACACATGGATAACTTCTATTATGGCCATCTATATCAGGCTTCCTCAACCTCCAGATGTTTTGAGACTACAGTTCCCAGCATCCCTGACTACTGGTCCTGCTAGCTAGGGATCATGGGAGTTGTAGGCCAAAAACATCTGGAGGGCCGAGGCTGAGGAAGCCTGATCTATACTAAGATTTTTTTATCCCAAAAGTGGGAATGATTCCCTTGGCTCATTTACACACGAACCTGCTCCAGGTCCCTTTCGGGACACAATTCAAAATACAGTCGTACTTTAGTTGTCGACCGCCTTGGTACTTGGACATTTCGGCTCCCGGATCCCACAAACCCAGAATCGAGTGTTCTGGTTTGCGAACATTCTTTGGAACCCAAACATCCAACAGGGCTTCCATGGCTTCTGATTGGCTGCAGGAGTTTCCTGCAGCCAATCAAAAGCCGCACTTTGGTTTCCGGACATTTTGGAAGTTGAACGGACTTCTGAAGTTGAAATGGATTCTGTTCAGCTTCCAAGGTACCACTGTATTGGGTTTTGCCTTCAAAGCGCTTAATGGCATGGAGCTTGGATAAACATAAGAATCACCTATCTTTATTTGTCCCTGACTGAATCATCATCAAAGTTGCTTAAGAAGAATCCTCCTGGGTCAAACAAAAAGGCCTATCTAGTCCAGCATATCTGCCAAGCGCCCCTGAAAAAAATGGGACATCCTGTTTCTTCGAGCAAGATTGTTGCAGCCATTTTGGGAGCTGCATTTTCATGATGAAAAAAATTGCTTTCTTCAGTGTCGCAATCTCACGTAGCACCCAAAACATGCATGTTTTGGGCCACTGGATAATATCATGCGCCAAAGAAAAGTACTTTAGGGGCGAGAGCAGTGTGCAGGTCAGTCTCCCGGGAGCGCATCCCAGAAAACGTGCATCCCGGTTTTCCACCAGAAAAAGTTGGACAGTATGGTCTAGCTTCCAGTTTCCAGCAATGGACAATCAATGTGGCCACACTCGCCTCACCCAAAGAGAGGAAATTTATCACTCCAAGAGAATGCTTGCATATTGTGAGGAACATGGGCCCCAGAGAGCAGCCAGAAAGTCAGCCTCAGAAATTGAGCTAAGCAAGCAAGATGAGAGCTGTCTGTCAGAGTTTAGAGAGGACAGCCCGACACCCCTCATTCCCAGGGAAGAAGCTGTTAGCTCCCAAGAAGAGAAAGTTGGAAGTCGGTCAGAGCATTGCCAGGCAACCAGCAGATAAGCCAGAATATGAAGCTGTGTCTTCTGGGAGTTGGGAGGAGACAGGCCAGCCATTCAGTTCCCGTACCAGGAGACTGGAGAAACTCAGAGAACAATGGAAGGGAAGGAAAAGAAAGTGGGATTTTGGTGTTCTTCCTGTTGGGGGAGGAATGATGAGTCAAACTGATCAACTACTGTTAATGCGAGCAGGAGGAAAAGCCGTGCTCTGGATGTGTTTTTTCTTGTAAATAAACTTACATAAAACTGACAGAGAGTAGTTGCTGCTTATCAGGCTGCTTGCCTGCCAGAGATGGTTATACACATATTTATATTAGATTTTAAAATTTTACTTTATATTTATAGGTGCCAATTTGGAATTACTAGAATTTATATAGAAATGCAAAGGGGACGCGGGTGGCGTTGTGGGTAAAACCTCAGCGCCTAGGACTTGCCGATCATCAGATTGGCGGTTCGAATCCCCGTGGCGGGGTGCGCTCCCGTTGCTCGGTCCCAGCGCCTGCCAACCTAGCAGTTCGAAAGCACCCCCGGGTGCAAGTAGATAAATAGGGACCGCTTATTAGCGGGAAGGTAAACGGCGTTTCCGTGTGCTGTACTGGTTCGCCGGAGCAGCTTTGTCACGCTGGCCACGTGACCCGGAAGTGTCTGCGGATAGCGCTGGCCCCCGGCCTCTTAAGTGAGATGGGCGCGCAACTCCAGAGACGGACACAACTGGCCCGTACGGGCAGGGGTACCTTTACCTTTACTATATAGAAATGCATACACTTAAATAGCCATACTTTTAGCATTTAGCATGATAATAGTGATAATTTATACTTCACAAGTGCACTGTCCCTGTAGGCTCCTTTGCTTTGTTCAGCAGAGGCCTGCCCCCTGGGTGGGACATTTCCAGGCTCTTGAAGAGCTGAATCTTTGAATCCCTGGGTTAAATCTCTTCTTGCCTTCCCTATGGATTTTAACTGTAGTGTGAGAAGCCACGGGCAGCGGCTACCGAGTGCCCGAGAACACTGGACTCACAGATCGTGTTTTAAATGGAAGGCCATTTCATGTTTAACAATTTGGCATTTAGAACCAGTATATTACCCAGAAATATACGTAGGCCTGGCAAATAATCGGGCAAATAATCGTGTCTTCTAAAACACAGGAACTTCATACCCTAACAACCCTCCTGAAGTGATGCTACTATTATATAGAATATATTATATGGATTTTTACAGTTATCACTTCTTTTCCCTAAGTGAAGCACATCTGTAGCCATTTTGAAACACAGCTGTAAGACATACATGAACTCACAGAATCTGTAGCCCACTCTAGAAAATTAGCAGTGGAGTTTTGTTTCCCTGCAGTTTTTGAAAAGAAAACTGTGAAAATGTAATGAATGCAGGGGTTTAAAAAAATAAATAATAGCAGCTTTTTGGGGTCAGTATTTATATTTCACTGATACACGTTTGCTGTGGCTCAGTCAATAAATAGTTCTACACATAATCGGCAAGACCAAGAAGCTATGAAGCCATTTGGAGGAAATAGTTCCAGACAAGTTTAACTACTGTTAGCACAAGACAGATTTAGCGAACCGTGGTAATGTTGTCTTTGCCAACCCACAAAAGTCAAGTATTTTTGCCAACCCACAAAAGCCATCTAGGGAGAATTCTGACTTCATCTTGCAATGGGGGCTAAGGAAGGATGAATAGAGTTATTCTGTATGCATTGTGCTTTGGATTCTTAAAGGAGACTTTTAAAACAACAACAGCTTTTCTCCCCAAAGGCATTCACTGCATGCAAGTTTCACCTTTGCTGCAGATGTTCTTTTTGAACCTGCTTTTGGAGAACAAATTAGGAGAGAGAGGAAGAAAGAGAGAGAAGACGAAAGAAGTGTGAAAGGTGCCCTGTGTCTCTTTCCTCTGAGGAACCCCTCAAAGGAGTCACTGAGGTGGCAATAGAAGGAGACAATGATTCCTGTGAATAAAGCAAGTGACAAGCAAAACTAATTTGAGAAGAAAGCCAGCGCACATCCTCCTGTGGAAAAACTAACCGGCAATCGTTTCATTTCACAAGGACTTTTGCAGACATGTCAGGACTCGAGGCACCCTCAAGTGCATTTTAAGAAATATTATCCGCGTAATTGTTTTGCAAAGGGTGCCTGAGGAAGCGGTTATCAAAATGCCCTAGGAAAGTTGTCAATAGGCATCCATTTCTAATCTGTGATAACAAGCAGCACTGGAAAAGGAGGGATGACGATGTTGATGATTTAAAAATTATAATTTCCGAAGGGGCCTAAAATTGGGGGGGGGGGCATGTCAACATGTCCACAAATTCATCAAAGCTGTTTCCTCCATTTTTGGACAATCTGTTCTCCTTTTAGTGAGTGCCAACCTGAAATGTAGGATGATTCTAGAGAATTTACACTGCCTATCAGAATTAATTGGTTGTCTCCTCACAGCAACTGCAAGTCATGGCAGCCGCTTCAGAGCATTAAATGCTTCCATTTGAAGCTTGAGGTAGCACCGAGGCATGTTAGGACATTCTCTGATCATTTAGGTACTCACTGAGGGACACAGTAATAAAACAGTAACAATAATACCATTACTCTTATTTATATAACTCCCCCCACTGCCGCCCAATCCTCCTCAAGCCCTATTCTGGCATTACGGCTGAATACTGTGGATTTGGAAACTGGCCCCGTCTACTCCACACAGTGCATTCCTGACCTTCCTGAATTGAGAAGAAAGGTCAAAGCATGTGACTTAAAGGCCTGTGTTGCAGGACTGAAATCCTAAAGGGCAGTGTCCTCAACAATGCAAAGGCAGCTAAAGATCAGCGTTCTCAAGGATGCATCTAAGCCTACAGTGTCACCTCAGTTTTCGAACATAATCCGTTCTGAAATTTTCAAAAACAGAGGCGCAAAGGACGGCCTGCAAATTTAATTGAGAAAACTGAGAAACACTCAGCAGAAGCCGTTTGATTTCTGAGGCGTGTTAAAAAATGGAAACATTTACTTCTGAGTTTTCGGCGTTCGAAAACCGAAATGTTCGACTTCCGAGATATTCGAAAACCGAATTTTTGAATATCTCGGATTTGAAATCCTGTATTTTGTATTTTAATATATTTGCTTAGAAGCACCCTTCAGTTTTTCCCATACGTTGTTAAACACAGGAAGGCTGGGGGTGGAGTATGCAGGGGCCGGTACACATGGAAGGGGGTGGAAGCTGCATGCACACCCCAAAGTCTCCTACTTGTGTTTACATTCCCTGTCCAGTCATAACACAAGTACAGTATGTGATCTCAGTGCTCATATAAACTGATGAAAGGCATTTTCTAGATAGCACTTGATGAAGCCAACACCTCTGGATTCTCTCAGTGATAATGAAAGTTTCATTTCTGGGGCTTCTATAAGTTTCAAGTGGGGCAATTTTCACCAGGATGGCAGTGTAGAGTAAAGGGTGGAGTTCATCCCTGGAAGGTGTTGTTCCAGTCTAGATTGGATGGACCCAAAGTTGCTATTTAATTAACAAAAGCCAGACTTGTTATATGTGTATTAACATGCCATATAGTTTGGCCCTTATATAAATATGAATATCCTCACCTGAAACTAATCTTATATTATTATTATTATTATTATTATTATTATTATTATTATTATTATTTCAGGAAGTTGTTAATGATTGATGTTTTATTGTATTTTTATATGTGTTGGAAGCTGCCCAGAGTGCCTGGGGCAACCCAGCCAGATGGGCTGGCTATAAATAAAATGAAGGAAAAGGAGAAGAAGATATTGTGAAGGAACCTTTGATTGATTCTTGTATTAAAAGGAGAAATAACATTACCAAATTAACCTTTGGAATACCTTTGAAAATATCAGAAAATATCAGAAAATGTGTTTCTGATATTTCATTGAAGTAACCGATCTAACCAAGCTCCTATAGATCTGACATCAGCATACCAGTATTTTGAGGGGGGGGGGGGAAATGCAGTGGAATAAATTCAAAAAGTAGTTGAATACTTATTTATCAGATAATGATCTTGATTTGTTGATGAAGCTGCAATCTTGGTTGAACTGAAAGTGACTATCGTTTTGCAAACTTCTCTCTCTTTAAAAGAACTTCCTCTAAATGCTGTCGTGATCTAGCAAGAACTCAGATGCCTAGAACTATTAAAGCTTGGTTAACAATAAATGAAACCACATACTGGATTCAGCCTACAAGTTAGACATCACTGCACTGTCCACTGATCTCTCTAAGTGAAAAACTAAATATTCACAGATGTCAGCCAACTGTCAAATGTGCTCCAGTTACATTGAGATGGGGGTCTTCTGCTCTATCTTTCGCTTTTCATCCCCCTCCCCGTTCGGTACCATATTTCCTGAGCTCCTGAGCAATCAAAAATAACAATTGTGCAGGCTAGCAAAAAAGGCATTAGATGTGTGTGTGTGTATGTGTTTCCCTCCACACACACCCCTTCAGCTGGGCAGACTTGCTGAAATAATGATCCCGGCAACATGTTAGCGAAGCATTAGAAACACTTTAGTAAGCAAATAATTTAATTACAGTCTTCGCTGAGGCAGCTTATATAGCTTGGCCTCTGACCCCTTATATTGCACTACCTAGAGTCAGCATGGGATTCACACTTCCTAGTCCTGTCACAGAATCTCTCCATCTTGTACCATTTAATATAGTGTGCTCCAGGTGTTCTGTGGTGAATGAATAGTTATATTACTACCTGTCAGACACAATCACACTCTATTCATCATTCTCGGCTGGCTGCGTGAAGCCCTGCTTCCAGCAGGCAGCCTCTCTATTTCCTTGTTCAAACGTCTGCAGTGCTTTCGGTCCATCTGTCAAGGCTGTCATTTAGAGGGAAAACAGTATCAGCGCTTTAAATATATAGAGTTCTCTATTGAAACAGTGCTGTGATTGAACTGTCAGCGTTCTCACTATCAGACAGTAATTCATGACTGGTCAGAGCTCCATTTAGGTTGCTATTACTATGTTGACCCCAGAGGGTCACACTGACGGGCTTTTTCCTATACAGCCAGATCTATAAATAGTGCAATTAACCTTACAAGAATTACCAAATGCTCAGTCCTCCCCAACCCCCCAACCCTTATTTACTCGCCGCTTATGACATCTACAATAAAGAACAAATATCTTCAAATGCAAAAAGAAATGAGTGTTGAAATGTGAACCAGATGGGCAGGGAAGCACAAATGAAAACTATCTCCATGCCTCTTGTATTGGCAAAATGTCCGCTGCTTTCAGACCCGGTTATGTCAAGGCTGATGACGCTTCACAGGTTATAGCATTCATGGATGGAAATGCCGTTTTAGATACTCTCCGTGACATATTAAAATGGACAGAAATAGATAGAGCTTTTGAAATTATTAACAAATAAACAATGCTCCTTATTTCTACGGAGGATGGCAATTCCATCCCTCTTCGGGGGTATTTATTTGAAAGGACAAATTGGAATTTACCAGTTTTTCTCAGGAAATTCATATACCAATACCATATTGACTCTTCAAAGTGGAGGGGGGGTGTGCTAAAAATGCTTCTATCTTGGGAAGTTCACCTGACGTCTTCGTTATACACTTTTAGCTGCCAGGCAAAAATGTTCGTTTTTAACCAGACCTTTGGTTGATCTGATTGACATCCTATGCCTTTTTAAAATGTGACTCTTTGGGGTGGGGGTTGTTAGTGGGTTCTTGCTTTTATTTTGACTATACATATTGTAGTTTTCATGTTGATCTTTTCTGTGAACTGCCCTGAGACCTCTGGTTATAGGCTGGTATATAAATTCAATAAATAATAATAATAATAATAATGTACGTTACCAAACATCAGGAGATAAGTGTGTTGTGGAAGTGCTAAGCTAGTATTTATGCTGAAAAAGCCATGCTTTGTTCACTCACTAAGCATCCACATGCATTCATCATAACATTGTTCTTCCTCTGTGATGTCCCTGTGGGTTTTATCTCTTTTCAGACTGCAGAAAAATTGGCTTTTGCAGAAAGAACCAGATAGTACTGCAATCTCCACAAGTGTAGATCACCTTAGTAGGATTCTTCCATCTTTTTAAGAGATATAGCAGAACCTACCAATAAACTTTTTAGTAGCTTTTAATTTCTACTAAAACACCTCTGTGGCTGGATCTAGACACATTTTTTAAAAAAAAATCAGGAAAAGGCATTGTAAACTCATAATGGGAAATCACGTTGCCGAAGGATCGAACTCTACAGCACCATCTGGTGTCACAGTGTTATAACGCATTTAAAATGTTTTTTGATAGTAATGTAGCTGAGTCCGTCCCCGCCTTCTCTCTGTCTCGCTGTCTCTCAGTGTGGTGTAATGGTTAAGAGCGGTGGACTCGTAATCTGGTGAACCGGGTTTGCTTCCCTGCTCCTCCAGATGCAGCTGCTGTGTGATCTTGGGCTAGTGACACTTCTCTGAAGTCTCTCAGCCTCACTCATCTCACAGAATGTTTGTTGTGGGGGAGGAAGGGAAAGGAGATGGTTAGCCGCTTTGAGACTCCTTAGGGTAGTGATAAAGCGGGATATAAAATCCAAAGTCGTTGTCTTCTTCATCATCATCATCATCATCTTCATCTTCATCTTCATCTTCTCTCTCTCTCTCACTCTCACACACACACACACATTTTCTCACATGCATACCTGGCATAGTGCTTCTTAACACACTTTAGCACAATCTTTAAAAAGGATTGTTATGTTGGTTGGCTGTGCCTTTGTAGCACCATGTGTATAAAACAATAGTCTTTCAGTGCTAAAATACTTCTTCGCTTTCCCTTTTTAAAAAAGCAATTAAAGTAATGACACAGAGTTGCCTAAATGAGAAGGTGCTTTGACACCAAACAACTTGTGATCAGAATTGTGCTTTCCCAGCCGCACAGCCAAGTCATGTGCAATAGTGTGGGCAGACTACAGTGTGATGAGATGCACAATGTAATACCCGACACACATGTCACTGCCAGGTGTAATTCTGCATGTAGCTTGCTGGTGGGAAATCAACAATTGGGTAGTACTGGGAATCACCATTCTAGAACCATGTGGATGAGCATAGTCTAAGATCTCACTCAGCGTAAATTGGCACCTCAATATATAAAGCATAAAACAAGCAACAGAATGCTACTTCCTACCTGCTCAAAGAAATTGTCCTAATATTAGTGAGGCAAAGATAACACAGCTGAACAGATTCAGATAATGCAATCGACCCAGCCTACACATAGCCTAACAAAATTAAAATTAAAAGCATGACTGGCATTGACACAAATAACAAAGCTACGACCCTGGGGAAATATAATGCCAATTTTTTTTCATAATTCATTTATTTTATTTATTTCATTAAAAATGTATACTGCTTGATCATAGTATGCAAGGAGTGTTCAGGTGCAGGTGGAGAATTACACACGCACAAAGGTTCTCTCCCTATTATTTGCAAATATATGTTAAATCTGATTCCTGAAGATGCTGAAAATTAAGAACTTTGGGACACTTCATGCTTACTTTGGTGACCAAAAAAAAGACACACGGAGCTGCATAAATTATCCTCCTTGCTCTGATGGTTTTATTTGATTGTGTGTGGGGTTTCCTCCACCCCACTCTGAATGTATGACAGTCACTGAGAAAAGAATAATTAAGAAAACGTTTATCCGGGGACTCTATTGTTCCGGAGGTAGTCAGAGAACAGAGAAGGTGCAAAAAGGTTCTTTCTTGTTGGTTCGGCAATTAATAATGAATGTACTCTCAGTATGAAGGCAAAAGCCTTTGGTATGATTCCAGAGTAAGTGCAAGTCTCATTCCATTAGCTGTCCTATTACTAGGTACCTATTCCAGCTTCACCACGCTTTCAGAATTGCTTAATTATTCACAGTAAAAGCAATCTGCCAAGGCTGCCCTCTTTGTACAGAGGCATAAGAGCAGAGGCTGTGCTGCGTGATCCACTGCCGCTCAGGATGGTATCGCCAGCCACAAAACAACAGAAGCCTTTTTGTTTCAAGCAAAGAAAACGTAGAGGCTGTGGAGGGAAAATAAGATGTTTATATCAGGGGATAAGAACTGCTTTTCATTCTCTGAAAGTAACAATTGATTCTTTCCCTCTTCCTCCTCAGCACTAGAGCTAAACCACACAGTGCATTCTTTATAAATTATGCTACCCTTTGTTAATTATAGGGTGTTGACATGGCTTGTCAGTACTAAGCTCGGTAAATGCTTTGTGTGCTCGGATTTTTAATAGCTGTTTGTTCTGCAGAATGTGACAGAGCTGTACAAGCGGCTGGGATTGGCCATTGCTCATATCCGTTTCTTTAAAGCCTTTCACATTTTCTATTTTTAAAAGTGCGAGGGCAAACACACACACACACACACACACTAGAGAATTCCAGTTGTATGGTTTACGTTCTCAAATGTCATTGTATTGATTCAGTCAAAATAGACTGGGCCTTACAAAGAAAGCTTTAGAGCCTGTGAGAGAATCAAGTTAAACCCTCTGCATCCCTCAAGACACATCTCTAGGATGAATTAGCATTCCTTTTTCTGGTGAAAAATATATTGCCTGTCAATTTGTTTCCAGAACAATAACTTGCCAAAATGAAAAAAAGAGAAAGAAAGAAAGAATAACAGGCTGGTATTCAGGTCAGTTAGCTATGCATTTGGAAGCAGCCCATGCAAGCAACCTTAAAAATCCAGTACACACACATACAGACACTTGATTCTGAGAACACAAGGAGTTCAGATGACCCCTGTGCACTGGAAGAAGATATGAAAGGGGTCCCACGAGGTCCCACAGGATAATTCAGCCCCCATTGACACATCCAGCATCCACACACCTGCCATACACACATTTGGAGTGTGTCGGAACAGACTCTGCATGTATGCCAATGTACAATCCGAAAGAGAAAGCAGAATATTACATACTGTACTGTAAATTTAGGCATAAATATTTGGAGAAATCTTCAGCAGTGGTTGCTGCCCTTACTGATATGAATAAGATTAAATACCCCAGGGTGGATCTGCTATAACATTTCCCTAATTTTCACACACACACACACAACTTGAAAACTATAAGGCATAGGAAATACTTATTCACACAAGTGACTTTGACATGTGAGATAATCAAGTACAGCAATTGTAATCAAGACCTGAGGTGTCGTTAATTTTTTTTCAAAATAAAAATAAAAATGTGGTCACCTATCATGGAACAACCCCATTGAAGACGATAACAGTGGTGACCCAGACCTCCTTGCTGGCTGCGAAGGGGCCCCCATAACAGTTCAAGCTTCAGGGCCCCCAAGAATGTTGGTCCACCACTGTAAATATCTGGTTTGGTCCATAACATTTAATACAGTATAGCTAAATTCACAGTGAAGGCTGCTTAATTTACACCAAGTCATCTAAGGGCTCGTCCACACTTACGCTTGTCCCGTACCTAGAAAGCATGGGTTTGAGCAGTTTTCCCCTTGACCCACACTTTCTCGGCATGGTCCAAACAGTTTCCCCCTCCTCTTTTCCAGGGAAAACTCACTCTTTAGCTTTAAATTGGAACAAATGTCAATTTGTGGAAAACCTGTATTGCTATTTGCCCTGACTGAGCACAAAAGAGCAGTTTTCACCCAAGAGAAGCAGGGGGACAAGAGGAAGCCCTCAGTTTTCTATGTATGTTTTATTTATTGTACATGCCATTTTTTGTTATCTTTAGATGTGATTCTTGTGTGCAATTTATGTTCATATGCATTTGCTTAGCTACAATCTGCAGCTTGGTTACCTTATCAATACATTTGAATTTGTACCAATGTATGCATATAGACCTCCTCCATGCACGTGGGAATACAGGGTCAGGATTCTCATCCACATGGAGAAGCTCCATGTTCGTACATCAGTTTGCTGCTGATTGAGCCCCTTCTCATGCCAGCTGCCTATAGGCATAATTGAAGCATGCGTCATTGGGAGTTGGGGGATGGGCTACTCCATGCAAGCCCTCAAGCAAGACCACCCCTCAAAAAGGAGAGCCACCAACCTGTTCCATGTCCCCTCACCACTGAAGGAATACATTAGAGACTTATTATATAGACAATACATGGCTTTTCACTTTTCTCAAAAAACATTCTACCCCTTTTAATTTTCTTAATTGTTCTCTCTTATTGTCTGTCTTATTTTCTCACTCATTGTATTACTAGTTGTCCTTGGGATTCACAGGTGGCTTCCCAAGAAACGTTTTTTCCACAGGCATAGTTGTGTGCTACTGTCTTCTTCCCAGTTCACACAGTGGTCAGTAGCGGTGGGCCTCTTCTTCAAGGCCTGGTCTTGCTTGAAACAGCTTTCTGCCCGGCATGCCCACTGTTATTGTTCTCCTGGTTGTCTTTAAAACAGACATTCACAAAAGTATCTCTAACCCTCTCCTGTGATTTGACAAAAATGTAGAGTGTTTGCTTACTTTTCCTAGGGTTTGATCTGGGAGGTACATAAGGTCACCACTTTGCTGAAGCTTGTCTCGTGTTGCTATAGTCTTGCTGTAGTTTCCAAATCCCCACTTTCAAATGTATAATGATGCAAAATAGATCCCATTCCTTTACGTCTGATGCACTGCCTGACTCAACTCATTGATAGGTGCTGCATACCTTTATCTAAAGCTCTGTACAGAACTGCCTTCTTGCCTGCTCTCTGCCTACATCTGTTAGTCATTAATAAGGAATCCCATGCATTCTCATTTTGACCTATTTTCACACTGATTAGGTTCCCAGGACAGCAGAGAGGTCTTTTGGGTTAAACACATAAAAATAAAAATTAGGATGGATGCAGTAAATAAATAGTTCTTCCTTAATTGGACAAACCTAGACAGCATCTTAAAAAGTAGAGACATCACCTTGCCAACAAAGGTCCGTATAGTAAAAGCTATGGTTTTCCCAGTAATGATGTATGGATTCCACCTAAACATTAGGAAGAACTTCCTGACAGTAAGAGCTGTTCGACAGTGGAATTTGCTGCCAAGGAGTGTGGTGGAGTCTCCTTCTTTGGAGGTCTTTAAGCAGAGGCTTGACAACCATATGTCAGGAGTGCTCTGATGGTGTTTCCTGCTTGGCAGGGGGTTGGACTCGATGGCCCTTGTGGTCTCTTCCAACTCTATGATTCTATGATTCTATGATTCTATGAAGTGAGGCTGCACCATAAAGAAGGCTGATTGCCGAAGAATTGATGCTTTTGAATTATGGTGCTGGAGGAGACTCTTGAGAGTCCCATGGACTGCAAGAAGATCAAACCTCTCCATTCTGAAGGAAATCAGCCCTGAGTGCTCACTGGAAGGACAGATCGTGAAGCTGAGGCTCCAATGCTTTGGCCACCTCATGAGAAGAGAAGACTCCCTGGAAAAGACCTTGATGCTGAGAAAGATGGAGGGCACAAGGAGAAGGGGACGACAGAGGACGAGATGGTTGGATAGTGTTCTCGAAGCTACCAGCATGAGTTTGACCAAACTGCGGGAGGCAGTGGAAGACAAAAGTGCCTGGCGTGCTCTGGTCCATGGGGTCACAAAGAGTCGGACACGACTAAACAACTAAACAACAAATCATTGTATGTCTTACATACAACATAGAAGAATAAGTGAAGGGATCAGGAGCTGGGGATTCAGAGTTGGATGCTAGAGAGGAGAGGAGGGACATAGAATGAGGAGGATATGGGGCAATCCTAACAGCTAATTTTTTAAAAAATCTACATTAACATTGGTAACTTGCTGTAGACTTGCATACACAGGACCATCCAGGCCCCAGGAGCCATTTGGGAAGCTCCTGGTGCAGCCCAACCTAATCTCATCCTAGATGATTCTGCAAGGTTGGCAAGGATGGTTGGGAGGACTGTGGCAGGTTGGAAGATTCCAGGCTCTGGATGTGCAATAATTTTGGATATTTGGCTTTCCAGCATCAGGCCTCCAGCTAAGTTACACAATCTCCGGAATTGCTGTTATGAAGGCTTAGAACATGCAAGCTGTCTCCTTCCCATGTTCACACTTTCCATTCTGCAAAAAAGGACAGGTGCTCAGAAGCCACTTACACTAACCATGATGGCTACGTTCTGCCTCCATTGTTGGAGGTCGTTGGCCTCTGAATATCAGTTACTGGAAACTGCAGGAGGGGAGAGTGCTGTTGTGCTCAGGTCTGGCTTGTTGGGCACCTCCCATGAGCACCTGGTTGGGCTCAGTGCTGGATTACCAAATAGACAGAGTGGGCACCAATCTATGGGCCCTGAGCCTTTTAGGGGCCCTGCAACAATGGATCAAAATAAGGTTGATTTGATCTTGAAAGAAAATGGCAATCAAGCTTTCTTAGTTCAATGTCATCCTACTAGAGCAAGCAGACAAGGGCGTCCATGAGGATTCAACTGCCTAGGGGCCTCCACAGGGTTTAATCTGGCATTGTTAGGTGCTTTGAGAACACCATGATGGGCCAACTGCCTGATGCAGAAGAACTATTCTTATGTTCTTTGAGCAGCCCGCCTCCCAAATTGAGGGAACTTCTGTGGTCCAGAATGAGTGAATGCCCAGTGTAACCAGTTGGCTCCATTCACCATGTCAACAAGTATTAGCTATGATAGCTAAATAGACCCATAATCTTCAGAGGCAGTATACCTTTGACTACATTTATTGAAGACACACAATGGAAGAGGACAGTTGCCTTAATGCCTGTCTTGTTGACTTGCCCATAACATCGGGATGGCCACAGAACACTGAACTGCAAGATCCTGCAAGGCTGTTCTTGTGTTATGTTCTTCCTCTGTGAAAGGAAAAACAAAATTGTGTTTCATAAATGTCACTAGAAGACATCATTCCATTAGATGGGATGTTTCCAGAGTTGCATTCCTAGAGAAGTTTATCCTACAATTTGAGGCAAATTGCTATTTCCAGTAGGATTTAGCATGTGTTTTTCATATTTATAAAGCAGATGCTAAGCATTCCATTCATTTACTTAAAAGCTAGTCTCATTTCTAGAAAACACAATACTCATTGCAGACTCATATTGTTTATGTTTTATTTTGTTGAATTGATGCAAAACTATATTGAAACACAACACATTTTTTCATGTAAAACATTCCCCATCATTTTCCTAGTATATAGTAGTATATTTTTCTAGTATATAGTAAGATCAGGAGTTAAAGAGGCATAGAATCAACAGTACAGAACCTTGATGTCTTCCAGAGAGCAAGGAATGTTAACGTGGTCAACTTTTCATTCTGCATTTACAAAGCTAGTCTGATTTCAAAAAAGAAGAACAAATCAGCCAGGATAGCTAATACGTTGGGAATAGTAGAATCACTTTAAAAAACACCAGTCAATACAAAAACAATGCAAAGGTAGAGAAAGGGGCTGTAACTCAATGGTAGAGAACATCTTTTGCATGCAGAAGATTCAAGATTCAGCCCTCCCAACTCGAAATAGGGCTGTGAATGATATCTATCTGAAACCCTGGAGCCAGTCAACATAGACTTTATCAAACTAGAAGGGCCAATGGTCTGATTCACATACCCCCCCCCCAATATTTCTTCAATGAAAATAGGTGTGTCCTATTCAATAATAATTATTATTATACCCTGCCCAGCTGACTGGCTTGCCCCAGCCACGCTGGGAGGCTTCCAGCATATAGAAAAATATAATAAAACACTGAACAGTAAAAAAAAAAAACCTTCCCTATACAGGGAATACTTTAGATGTCTTCTAAATGTTGTATAGTTATTTATCTCATTGGCTTGGGGGTCACATAACTCCATACCCTCCAAGTTTTTCCCAATGAAAATAGGGATGTCCTGTTTTTTATTATTATTATTATTATTATTATTATTATTAGTCCCCACCCATCTGACTGGGTTGCCCCAGCCACTGTGGGCGGCTTCCAACATGTATAAAAACTTAATAAAACATAAAACATTAAAAAAACCTACCTTTTACTGGGCTGCCTTCAGATGTCTTCCTTGGCTTGGGGGTCACATAAAAATCTGCCGTTTAAGAACATGTGGGTAACATACATGTCTTGGTTGTACTTTTTAAAACCATGGTTCAAGCTAATGGAAACTATGGGACTAGAGGAAAACATTGCCAGTAATAATGTGGGAATCTTAAATTGCCTGCCTCAGCAGGTCTGCTGTGACTTAAGTAGGGTAAAATCATTAATGTTTACTTGGACTCCCTTCTTCTAAATTTCTGACAGATCTTTTCTGATTTATATCTTCAAGGTTTGTAGCAAACCCTTGGTAAGAGATTGTTTCAATTGAATTCCTGGTTGGTGCTTTATTTTGGGAGAGTCATGATGCAAAAGGGAAAAGGGAAGAAAATCATGTGAGCTGGTGGAGAAAATGCTTTAAAGTGCCTCCTTTTCCTGAACTCCTTACCCTTCAATGCACCAGGGAGAGACTTTATTTGCATAGTATTAATAGTCTGGTGGCCAGCCAAGAAATGCAGAGAGGACTGTAATTCTGTCCTCGCATTTCCCTTTGGTGTCATGATCTTGGCAAGCTCACAATGCTAGTAAACTACAGCGCTCTGCTTCAGACCTTACATGCGGATCACATGAGAAACAGGAAACAAGGATAAAGTTTCACCTTCACATTTCCTGGGCTTGGAATTGAATACCCTTAAGAAATCTACAGCAGCAAAGCACGTTTTCAGGGAGATCAATACTTTTCAACTGGACTGCACAACAGTGCATTAATAATCCTGTATCGAGCTATTAAAAAAAGGGAGGGGGGGAGAGGGATCATTCATAAGTGTATTGGCTGCACAGCACACGGTATTCTCCAAGGTGAAAAACACCTGAACCTTATTTGACAAACTGGTTGCTCAATGAGCCAGTAGCTAAGGGGGCTTTGGGGCTGCCTCTAGGAAAGCAAGGAGATGTATGGAACAAACACTTACAGATGCAAAACACTGATGAGAGGGGAGGCAGCGAGCAGGCAATGTTCCCAAAGAAAATATCGGATAAAGCAAGCCTAAGTCTGAAAACCGATCTTCTCTCAAAGCAAGCTATTTAGGAGAAGCAGTAGTAAAATTACTTAATTCTTTTGTGCCTCAGGGGAAAAATCTAAGCCTTTGGAGGAGTGATGGAGAGAGAGAGAAGTGAACCCAGGGATGTATTTATCAGGGAAAGAATTCTGTGGAAACAAACTTCCTGTACTTTAATTTTTTTAAAAAAAACAACCCCAAAACAGCTATTGTTGCTTGCCAGGAGTTGACAGGTGTACACCTTCTTATTTTTCTGGATGGCAGCCAGAAACCACAGCTTTAATATGCATCTAGTGAGAAAACAGCTGTCTCTCTGGCTTAGCATATAAGGAGACTAAAATATTGAGACAGTCTGCACTTTTATAGCAGTATAGCAAAATCTGCGTAGCTTTGCAGTCCCAACAGCAACATAGCTAAGGAAGTCAAGGGTTGTATTCTGAACCCATTTTGTACCCCCCAAATGCTAGGGCAGCTAGGTATTTAAGGGACTTGGGGCACAAATTTGAAGGTGCTAATTTCTACGCACAGATGTTGCTGGGAAATTTAACTCGTGAGTGGGGTCTCACCATGACTGCACATTGTATTGTACCCAGTGCCATTTTTCTAGAAAAAGTGGTGCCAGAACTCACAATGAACGCCTCTGTTGTTGTCTTATAACGGCAATGGTGTTCACCTGAGAGGTGCCGGAACTGAGTTTCTTTGAGTTCTGGCTGGAAAAATGTCCAGGTTGTTCTCAGTCACCCTATATATAGGTAAAGGTAAAGGGACCCCTGACCATTAGGTCCAGTCGTGGCCGACTCTGGGGTTGTGGTGCTCATCTCATTTTATTGGCCGAGGGAGCCAGCGTACAGCTTCTGGGTCATGTGGCCAGCATGACTAAGCCGCTTCTGGCGAACCAGAGCAGCGCACGGAAACGCCGTTTACCTTCCCACCGGAGCAGTACCTATTTATTTACTTGCACTTTGATGTGATTTCAAACCACTAGGTTGGCAGGAGCAGGGACCAAGCAACGGGAGCTCACCCCGTCGCGGGGATTTGAACCGCCGACATTCTGATCGGCAAGTCCTCGGCTCTGTGGTTTAACCCACAGCGCCACCCGCATCCCTCACCCTATATATAAGTGAAGTTAAAAAGTGAGATGGGACAGGAGATCTGGGGCTCTGCAGAAGACCCCCTAACAATACCCCCGTTTTACTTTGCTGTGTGTATAATGTATGCACACCACAAACAAATAGCTCAAGGAACAAATCACATGTGGATTTTCCTTGGAAACATCCATAGTTCCTGCACCCTGGTTGTATCCGTCAGGTGGTGTAAACAATTGGGGCAATGGACAAGGTCCTATGCTGATGTAATTACTATAGTTAAAATGAAGTATTAAAAATGTCATCACAGCAGATGTTCTTAAAACTGCTCTGGGGCAATTTAATCTTGAACATATTCAAGAACCGGTCCTTAGACCTCCTTCTAACCTTGCTCTCTCCCACAACTAAAACTGTAATATTACACCTGGGTTAATGAGTGACTAGAGGATTGTGGCAAGTGTTTCCATACCAAGTTTTTTTAAAAAAAAAATCAGTCTGATATAACCAACCCAATTCAAACTTGGCGGGGTGGGTCGGGAAATAGAAAATCTTCCAGGCCAACATCAGATAAACATGAGGTACTCATTTACAACCACACTTAACAAATGGAGCTCATAAATCGTTAAGTTTTCATAACGTTGAGAGATGTTTGCCATTAATAAATCCTTTGAACCCAAAATGTTTCCTCACTCTTCAATACCGTGTGTTTTTCTATGGTATGTGGCAAGGAGTTCATTCTAAAGCTCAATTCCCTTGAGGAGTTAAAAAGAAAAAACCTCCTAGTGTACCAGATGTAATGGGCTGTAAGAAATATTCAGCTGGGTTGTATTAAATTTCTTCTTTGGGCTGGAGTTTGCTACATTATTAAAAGCTCCTGATAACCAGCTGGCAGATTGTCATTGGATAAACTTGTATATACATGTCTCAACTGTATACCTAGGCTCACATAGGCTGATAATTTGATATGTGCAAATAAAGCTTGGGGGGCTTAAAGAGTTTTTGTTTATGAGGGAAAACAATATTCATTCAGAAATTGTAATGGGATTTTTGAACCAATGATACTCTCCCCAAAGAACTTTACTAGGCCTCGGAAACTTCAAAAGGCCTACATAATGCAAGATAATGTACATCAAATGTCATGCATGTAACCTTCAGGCTGGGTACAATAATATGAAAGTGGCTCACTCACAGGTGGGAAAGAATTACTCACAAAGCAAGGAAGGCGAATCCCAAAACCTTGCTCTCTTCTGAAAGAGAATGGCAGTTTTAAGGTTGATTTCTCTCACGAAATTTAATATACAGTGGAACCTTGGTTCTCAATTGACAAACAAGTTGGCTCCCGAACACCGATAACCCAGAAATAAGTGTTCCGGTTTTCGAACGTTTTCCAGAAGCCGAACGTCCAAAGCGGTTGTCGGCTGTTGTTTCCGGGGCGCCTGTGCCAATCAGAAGCCGTGCCTTGGTTTTCCAACATTTTGGAAGTCGAACACACTTCCGGAATTGATTACGTTCAAGAACCAAAGTACCACTGTAATAAAGTAACAGTAAAATGTATTGAGAAATGTTTCCACATGGTAACAATACATGCCACCACCTCCAGAAAAGCTCTATTTCTCTAGCAAAGGCTTGGTGCTAGCTTGAATCAGAATGAGACCAGTTACTCAGGCCAAAAAAAAAAAAATTGATTCCTTTTTCATGGGTGACATCCTATCATTTTCTCTCATGGTGACTCAAAATATTTCTTACAGGCCTGCAGGGAGAAGCATCAGTAGCATCTGCTTCTTGTTTTGGGCACCTTTTTGGAAGACCTCACGGTGGCATTGCATGGTCTTAAAGGGAGACTAAAGTGTGGCAAGCACTCATCCAGGGCACCTACTGAGCCTAACAATCAGGTTGCAATGATTGACCCGTTCAATCTCATTGCAGAAAAACCTCCTTGTTTCTTTCTTTCGTTACCTTCCCCCACTCCTTATCAGCTGCTCTGTCAAAAAACTAAAAAGATGCAATGCATATTAATGAATGAAGAGTCTAATCTGTTTTAGTGTCAGAAGGAATGACGTGTGTTGGATAACAGATGAATAGGGTGTATGTGTGTAGAAGGAAGGAAGGAAGGAAGGAAGGAAGGAAGGAAGGAAGGAAGGAA
>JAXCMG010000024.1:5096324-5173230 GCA_034642415.1 Podarcis siculus | reverse complement strand
ACCAATAACAAACTTAGTTGGTCTCTAAGGTGCTACTGGAAGGATTTATTTATTTATTGGTCCCTGTGAGCATAGTCAATGGTTAGGGATGATGGGAGGGCTACAGAATCCTAACCCTTGCTTTAGAATAATTTTTTTGTCTGGCTACTTGGGAGCCAAAATCTGTCACCTGGGAACTGCTGAAGTTTCAGGTCTGGCAATTTCTTTTTTACACACAACCTTATCTAATCTCCCCTTGCAATGCCACGACATCTCCCAAAACTGTCACACACATCATGACACTCCTAACATATTGCATTTTTAAAAAGAGGACACAGGGAAGGAGATGATTGGGGCCTTCTAACCTCCCCGTGTAACATCACTACATGCAGCATTCCTCAGACATTTGAGTAACAGCAATCTTGGCTGGAGGATTTCATGCATATTTGCCATTCCACTGTTCTCTCTCATCTTGGTTCCATTCGTCATGTCAGCAGGGAGCAGAATTGACAAGATTGTGGCTTTCTCAACACATCAGTGAACTGCAATCTTGTCCTCTCCGGTCTCCTGCTGACTCAAACAATAAGAGCCAATAGAGAGAATGGTTCGGTGTGCTAAGGCCCAATCATAACAGATTCAAAGCTCTGGGATGCTTATAGGGGCACCTGTCCAAGCAGATGTCAGCTCAATATTGAAACAGCCCCCCACAGAGAAAGATTTTCTCACTGTCAGGAGGACATTAAAAGAGAGCCCTTATTCTGTGAGCTTGTTTGTGCATGGAGGCAAGAGAAAAGAGAACGTTCTTTTATAACCCTTTCTCCCTGTCCTTCTATCTTGTAGGAAAGGCTTGGTGGCCACAAGTAATGCTAAAGTAGGAAATCTGTTGAGTACTGAAAGCTGCATGGGGCAACTGCTGATGTAGCTTTGTCTCCCTGCTAACCAGAATGATCAAATGGAACCCAGCTTCAGGGACATTTCTTCCTACCACACAGCCTGTGCCTTTCCTGGAATAAAGTCTCCCATGCCGTGCTACCTAAAATTGGACTCACCTGGCTTTTTCTTCATCCAGGATCTGGGACTGCAGTAGTTTCAAAATGTTGGCCAATGGGGAAACCAGCTTAGGACTGCCCAATTGCTGACTTGATGCACAGTTTCGGAAGAAGCAAGTGGAAAGAAGAGGAAGAGGCTGCTACAAGAAAGGAAGAGGCTGCTCATTCCTGAGTCTGGCTGTTGATTTCTTCACCACAGTTCAAAAGGAATCAGGGGGACTCCACATCGGTTCGTTCTGAGCTGGAGGGCTACCAACAAATCTGCATGTTTCATTTGCATGGCAGAAATGTAATTTGAACATCATTTTAGCACCTGGAAAGATGGCCCGTGAAAGTTCATGTGCATGTTAAGCAGTCTACAAGAACCTTATTTTGAAAAAGAAAATATTATCCTCAAATGTGTAAGAGTTTACTTAGGCCACCCAAATTCCCCTAGGTCAACAGTAGCTGTGCACTAGCAGAAAGCACTACCACTTTCATAAGGCAGGGGGTCCAATCTTCACCAATCGCCACTACTCACTGCAGCATTCTGTGTACCCTGAAAAGTTGCTCCTGGGGTTTGGTGGAACCTCCAGAACAGTATGGGATATATTACAGAAAGCCACAGAGGGTAGGGGAGATAAAAACTGTGTGTCTTGTCCTGTTTGCAGGCCATTTTAAACTAATAATTATAGGCACATATTTCTGCATTGGGTAGCATTCTCCCACAATTCAGGTGGGTGTGGTAGAGAAGGGACAGGCACCACTAGGGATGAGAGGATATTTCAGTTTTGGTTCTCTTGGTTTCTCATTTTTCCAACTGGAAATTCAGTTCTCCACATTTTGCAGCAATTTATAATTTTTTAAAAAAAAATCCATGAAAATTCATCAGCATTTACGTAGTGTGTAGTTATATCATGCAATATTGACAAATATACATATTTTTGCAAACAATTCCCCTTAATATAATCCATTTTTGTATGTTTCTTTCCACTGCTATTTTCATTTTTATGCACACTTTCCATATGAAATTTTGTAAACAATGGTTGGCAGGGATGGGCATTGCAAAATTCAGATAGGTGAAAAATTCAACTTCCATTTGCATATTGTTTCAGCAAGTGCAAATTTCAAAGATTTGGCTTTAAATGGATACAGAACTGAATTTCTCCTCCATCCCTAGCCAGCACTTTTTTTTCACAACAGAAACGCTGATGATGTCATTGACGGGGTCTCCATTTGCCAACCCTCTTCATGCCATAAATAAATAAACTCTTCCTAGAGCAGGCATGGCCAAACTTGCCCCTCCAGATGCTTTGGGAATAAAGTTCCCATCATCTCTGACCACTGGTCCTGTTAGCTAGGGATAATGGGAGTTGTAGTCCCAAAACATCTGGAGGGCCACATTTGGCCATGCCTGTCCTAGAGAGGAATCCAGCAAATAACCTAAGCAGGGGAAAGGGTGGGTTGCATCACTATGCCCTACTAAGGGTTAACGTTTTCTTTTCAAAAAGTCCCATTATTATGACCAACAAAAATGCCACAAAACAGCAGGTAAGTTTTTGAATCTACCAGAGTTCTTTATTAGGCTGGGCATTAAACCGAGGTCAGGAGGCGGAAGGGGATAATGCTGACTTAGTCATAATATTTGTATATGTAAAAAAAAAAAAAATTTAGCAGAGCTATGTAGCATCTGCTTTGCAGGCAGAAAGTCCCCAGTTACATCCTTGGTACCCCAGGTCCATCTGCTTAAAACCCTGGAGAGCCATTGCAAATCAATGTGGCCAATACTGAGCTAGCTGGACTGATGGTCCGATTCAATATGAGACGGCTTACTACTTCCCTCTGTTCTGAGAGGCTTTTTGGTTTGTTATGAATTCAGAATTTACTACTACCCTACTGCCTGCGGGTTGAAAACTGTACTTGCCCCCTACTCCAATGTATGGAAACCTTGCTTTTAAAGGAAATTCTCGTTTCATCGTCTTTGTAGGAAAAGCCAATTTACTGCTGGAAATATGTGATGAAACACACATCCACGAACAAGAGATTTGGCTTGTCTGTGTTACATGGAAGCAGAGGTTGTGGGTGGGTGGGAGAAGAGACACTTTAGAATTGAAGCAGTCAGGGAGGCACTTAAATCCACAGAGCAAAGCCCTTGCGTTTTCTCTCAGGAGGCTGAAATCTATCTTTCCATGTGAGGCTTTGATGTTATTCATATGCTAACAATATGCCATTTCCTCCAAGTGCTCAATACGCTGGAATAAAAGACAATTTGCTGACATTGTGCTGAACACTTCCTGTCCAGAATACTGATCAACAATTGACATTCGGTTTTCCAAAACTAATCTGCCCTAAATAACCCGCAACATAACCTTTCAGATTCCAGTTAAAATAATTTATCATTTTTGCAGAATAAAATGATGAAACAGACTATAACTGTATTTTCACTCTGCTTCTAAAATGCAGTTCCAGTGCCCCAGGGACTCCTTTCATCTTATGTAAGTGCTGGCATATGATGTGATTGTTAACATAGCTGGCCACCAGATGAAGTGAATTATCTAAACTGCCAAGGTTTTTACTTTTATTCCAATTTAAACATCAATTTAACACAGAAACTGAAGGGTATTATGAAAGCCCTAATACGAACCATTTTACACATGAAAAAGAACTCTGGGTTATTTATTTATTTTAAACCACTGAAACAAACAAATATGTAATTTATTGAACCTGGTGAAGAGCTAGAAAGTAAACAGTGCAGAAGGGGAGATCAGTGCACTCTTGCCTTTATATTAAAATTGAGATGTGCTATCTGTTTGTAAATTAAGATTACAGGATATCACAGGAACATTTGAAACCCTAGACTTGGTGAACACAGACTGGTTTTTAAAATATATATATATATATATAGATAGATAGATAGAGTCACTTTCATGTGTTTCAGTTGTTCATATGTACCAGAAACAATAACTATTGCCCGATTCCTTTCTTTTATAAACATTTTGCCTTTGCTGAATGCCTTGCTAAATTGTTTCTGTGAATTGTAAGAGCTGGCCATTCTTCAGGGTTCAGCCCCAACCTCAGTCTCTGAGTTAGCAGGTTAGAAGCATGTTGTCTCACCTAGGCAGTAAGGACCTTGAAAAAGCTCTTGATGCCTTAAGTGCCTTGAGGATATCTACTGTAATGTGGTTTATGTGAGGCTGCTCTTTGAGACTCTTCAGGTGCTGCAACGATGCTGATACTTTGGTTTGTTGATATCCATCGGTTTTTAGATTTATAATATTTAGGTTTAGAATCAAGGTCCAGATGAAAAGCCTAGGGAGTTGCTTCCTTTCTGCTAAACATTCTGGCTTAGAAGATCTGGGACCCCAGTTTGCGTGTCCAGGCAATTACATCTCAGATTTAATTCAAACTCAGACAACTCAAAATACAAAAGATGGAACATCATGAAAACTGGATTGCCTTGTCTAATGAGGGCCATAGTACTCTACAAGACCCCAAAACAGTTTTACCTTCCAATCTATACGCATAACTAAAAGCTAAGCTGTATTCCCCTTTCTCTTGTACAGTTGCTGCTAAACGTCTTATTCATCCAAGCTGAGAACATTGCATGTGGAAGGTTTCAACTAGTCTGGCGCACACACAACTGGTTCCTCAAAACCAGGGGCCAGCAATGTTTTTTGAGGCCGGTCCACTCCCCGGCAGACCTCTCGTGGGCCAGAGCGTGTGTGCCCGTGAGCGCCCGTGCGTGTGCTTAAGCTATTTGAGGGCCATGCATACACGCTATTTCTGGCACACTTCCGGGACGGAGGAGCACCCGTGAGCATGCGCACACACTGACCTGGAAGTCTGTCCCCGTAGCGAGGGGGGGAAATGGCATCGCGGGGGGGGGTGAATCACAGAATCCCCACACCGATCCATGGAATGGCCTGTGCCAGGGATTAAACCTGGGAACTTGTGTGTGTGTGTGTGTGTGTGTGTGTGTGTTAGCTGTGAGCAAAAGCCCTAAATTCCAGAGACACAGTCATTCTAGCCCTTTAACATAAATCAACTAGGGGTCCTGTCCCATCTTGCAGGGGGGCACGAGTGTCCTGGCTGTTTAAGCCCAATAAAGAGGCTGAATAAAAAGGTGGTTTTCAACTGAATCACATGGGCAAAAGTGCCGCACTGAATAGCTTTATTAGGAGGCTGCATTTTGGTCACTGTTACCAGCCAGCCATTTCAGAGACAGCCAAGGGCAGGCATAATTACTTGATAGGATGTTTGAGGTTACAAGTCCCAGGAAGAGAACACAACTGACAAACTTGGCATTCATCAAGCCAGGGGGAAGCCTCAAGCAGGGATATATGGAGGAGATGATGGGGAAGGGAACCAAGCCAGCAAATTGCTCAGAAGAGTAATTAAGTTTGGAAACAAGGAGCCTTTATGGATGGCGTGAAAGAAGAAGACAGCACAAGAATACCGTGATGGTGGCATATGGGAGCAAATACCGGAACAGAAGCAAAACTACAGTCAAATCGCTTAAACAGGAGTTCGACAAACAGGAGGGAATTAATATATGTAGTCACGAGGCTTCATTAAAATATATATACAGTATATATAGCTGGACATAAAATGAAAAACAAAAATAAATGGATAAATGGCAATTAACACTCTTTCAAACAGGTGAACTGAGTTATCAGGGCATACCTTGGCTGATCATATAATGACCTCAGTAACAGCTCCCCTATGCATGGTTCGGCAAATTAATTTGATTTACTGACAAGTAAACAAGATCACCTTGCCAACAAAGGTCCGTATAGTTAAAGCTATGGTTTTCCCAGTAGTGATGTATGGAAGTGGGAGCTGGACCATAAAGAAGGCTGATCACCAAAGAATTGATGCTTTTGAATTATGGTGCTGGAGAGTCTCATGGACTGCAAGAAGATCAAACCTCTCCATTCTTAAGGAAATCAGCCCTGAGTGCTCACTGGAAGGACAGATCCTGAAGCTGAGACTCCAATACTTTGGCCACCTCATGAGAAAAGAAGACTCCCTGGAAAAGACCCTGATGTTGGGTAAGAAGGAGGGCACAAGGAGAAGGGGACGACAGAGGACAGTGTTCTCAAAGCTACCAGCATGAGTTTGACCAAACTGCAGGAGGCAGTGGAAGATAAGAGTGCCTGGCGTGCTCTGGTCCATGGGGTCACGAAGAGCCGGACACGACTAAACGCTTAAACAACAACAACAAACAAGATCAAAGCAGACAAGATGTAGGAGATCCTTGATTTAAAACTTAAAAATAGCCACAGGAGAGTATAATTTAGATTAAGGGAAGCACCAGGAAAGATGTTGTTCCACTCTTCACCCAGTTCCAGGCCCCCATCTAGATGATATGACCATGTTTTGTGTATCTTGGGAGTTCCGTTTAGAAGCCTGTATTCAGTAAGTGATGGCTGTTCAACAGTGATGGGGCCTGTCTGAACTCAACTGGAAAGGAGTTCCACAGAACTGGGCCCACAATTCTGATATCCACTTCCTTGTGGATATGAGCCATTAATCCATTCCAAACCATGAAAGACCACAAACAGTGACTCCCACAAATACCTTGGTGACTGAGCAGGGATCTAAGGGATCAGGTTGTCCCTGAGGGATCCTGGACCCAAGTACATAAGGAACTTGAAAGTTAATGCAAGAATCTTGATCAGTTTGCATGTGTCCCATTGCTTGCTTTATGAAGGAAAACTGTTCAATGTGTGTGCCTTGCCTTGTAGTAAACTGATATTTGTGACGTTCCATTTGCATTCGGATGAAGTTTATTTAATGAATTTTATATTTAAAATTCCCTATTGTAATGTCAGAGATCAGATATTGAAAATCAAAATATTTAGGGTCACGCCGAGCTTCCCCCGAAGCATTTATATTTGAATTAGGCAAGGAAACATGACCCTTGTCTGATCCAAATAAAAATGTTTTAGAGAAACTCCTGACCTTTCAAAATCTAACAAAATTAGAAATCAGTGACATCAACCATCTGAGCAAGAAACTATTGTTTCACTTCCATTAATGTCAGGCTTCAGCATTAATAATGTCAAAACGTGTACTGTTACCAATATACTGATTAAAAACATGAATTATACATCTGATAACTATGTAGAATTCTGGAATAGTCACCTAGGGAGACAATATTCACATTCTAATTCAATCCAGATAATACTTTTCAAGGGAGACAGACAGGACCATATGGCATATAAACAGATATGAAGGAACCACATATTCTCCAGTCTGCTTATAATTGATCCAAATGAAGACTCACATGTTGATGACAGGACAAGGACACTAACTAGACTCCTGTAGCCTTCCTGCAGTGGGGAACCTTTTGTATCTGTGCAAGATCCCCACCTGACAAGGATTTGCTGTGGGGGACTATTTGGCATGGGGAAACCAAACAGGTAATGTGCATAGGGTAAAGACATCGCCATCCCCTCTCTGTAAGGTAAAGGTAAAGGGTAAAGGGTCCAGTTGTGACCGACTCTGGGGTTGCGGCGCTCATCTCGCTTTATTGGCCGAGGAAGCCAGCGTACAGCTTCCGGGTCATGTGGACAGCATGACTAAGCCACTTCTGGCGAACCAGAGCAGGACACGGAAATGCCGTTTACCTTCCCGCCGGAGCGGTACCTATTCATCTACTTGCTCTTTGACGTGCTTTCGAACTGCTAGGTTGGCAGGAGCAGGGACCGAGCAACGGGAGGTCACCCCGTCACAGGGATTTGAACCACCGACCTTCTGATCGGCAAGTCCTAGGCTCTGTGGTTTAACCCACAGCACCACCTGCGTCCCTCTCTGTAAAGCAACGTGCAAATGCTGCTTGAAACATGGGGGGAGGAAACAATCTTGCTGCATTTTAAGCTGTTCGTTTGTACATAGCCTAAATCATGGGTAGGCAAACTAAGGCCCGGGGGCCGGATCCAGCCCAATCGTCTTTTAAATCCAGCCCGTGGACAGTCCAGGAATCAGCATGTTTTTACATGAGTAAAATGTGTCCTTTTATTTAAAATGCCCCCCACAAGGCCTGAGGGACAGTGGACCAGCCCCCTGCTGAAAAAGTTTGCTGACCCCTGGCCTAAATAAACATCTAACACTGGTCCTGAAAGACCTTCATTTGCTCCCAGTACATTTCTGAGCACAATTCAAAGTGTTGGTGCTGACCTTTAAAGCCCTAAACGGCCTCGGCCCAGTATACCTGAAGGAGCATCTCCACCCCCATCATTCAGCCAGGACACAGAGATCCAGCGCCGAGGGCCTTCTGGTGGTTCCCTCACTGCAAGAAGTGAGGTTACAGGGAACCAGGCAGAGGGCCTTCTCAGTAGTGGCACCCTCTGACTTTCAGAAGACATCTGAAGGCAGCCCTTTTAATGTTTGATGTTTTATTATGTTTTAATACCCTGTTGTAAACTGCCCAGAGTGCCTGGGGAGGCCCAGCGAGATCGGTGGGGTATAAGTAATATTATTGTTGTTGTTGTTGGTTGTTGTTGTTGTTGTTGTTATTCTAAAGGTATATCTATATTACACATTTATGTTTGTTATATACCAGCTTAATTGTTATATATATCTCTCCCCCACCCCTTTGCCACACACACACACACACACACACACACACACACTATGTGGAGTGTTATTAATGGGAATGCAGAGAATTCTCTGTTAGAGATTTCTCGTTCTCTTGTAAAACTAATGTTTCCAGGCTCCCTGGAGACAGAAAATACTATTAAGGCAGGTTATATCTGTGGTAAAGATATGCCCTTATCTGAAATATCCTGTTGTGGTTTGAGGAATGTATTTTTAAATTAGGCCACTAAAACCTTGCCTTTGCCAGGTTTTAGTGGCCTCTTTTAAATCTAAATCCTCCAACCCACCACAAGATACTTAAGATACAGTCATATCTTCGCCACAGATTTAAACTGCCTAAATAGTATTTTCTCTCTCCAGGGACCTTGGCATATTTATTGTCTACAGGCAATTTGTAGCTACTCTCTGCCAAGAGTTGGGGAGAGAGGGGGGAATGTTGTGAATGTCTTTAAAACTAATGAGAACTTTTCAATAAAAGTTAATTTTAAGAAATATACCACTACAGCAGAATGTGCACACATGTTAAATCACTTTATAGTACCTATCCAAATAGTAAGTTTACTGCTTTGGAAGCAGTGGTGCCAACTAACAATAATTAAGGGTTTGTTTTTAACTAGGTTCAATGCCATGCTATACCTGCACATGCATAAGAGGGCATAAAATTGAGCTTTGTGGATATACTGATGAAAAAGTTGTTTTCCATATATGTTGCCTCCAGGCTGTCGATATTTTGCAGCAGGAATTCAAGTACATAGCAGACATTTAGAGCTCAACTAAAGTGTTCTGTTGACCTAGTGTGAAGTAATCTTGAGTACCATACTTTTCCATCTATAAGATGCCCCCATATACAAGACGACCCTGTTTTGGGGGCCTCAAAATTTAGAAAATGGGTGGGATTGAGCTTTAGGGGGGAGGTTATTTGGAGGAAATGCCGGAAATCGCTCACCTGCCAGAACGCAGCACACAACCACTCATGTTTCAGAAACCACCTATCAGCGGGCCGTTCGCTGCCATTAGTCCTTCCGATTGCCGCTGCAGCAGCCAATAGACAGCTGCCCTTGTCGCAGCAAATGGGAGTGTGATTGACGGCCACTGGCGGTGATCGGGCAGCTGATAGGTGGTTTCTGAAATGCAAACGGTTGTGTGCTGCGTTCTGGCGGGTAAGCGATTTTCGGCATTCCCCGCCCCCCAATCAAGCAGCCAATCGCCGCTTACGATCTCAGGCTCACGCCAAAAAACCATTAACCCATGCCCCCCTCAGTACTATTCGTTTATAAGACAACCTTAAATTTTGAACTCATTTTTGGATCAAAAAGCTTGTCTTATAGACTGAAAAATACAGTATTTCTTACTAACTTTTTTTGTGCAAGTTTTGACAACTCCTAATTATTAGAGGAGGCAATGATCCGGGAGGTAGCCATCTTCGTGTATATGCTAGAAGCAGTGGGAGCTAATCCACTAGGGGAAATGGGGTGCAGCCCCACCAGGCAGTCTGCCTTACCAGGCCAGGGTGTGATGCTGTCTGTCAGTTTCCTCCTGCACAGTCTGTGGACTCATCTACACTGGTTGACTTATGCCATTAGGAATGCATTAGGACAATGTGATACCAGATGGCTCTGTAGAACTAATATCTGAAGTCAATGAGAATTTGCATTGTGAGCTCTTATAACTCCCCCCCCCCCGCATAGAGTTTCACAGTGGGTTTTTTATAGTTGTATAGATTCAGCCTCTGTGTTGCCCTTGTAGAACTCATCAGGAAGGAAGATGGGGACAAAACCAGAATCAGTTGGCTCTGCCTGTCGTTGGTTCTAACCAGTGCTATTTTTCTTGAAAAAGTGATCCCAGAACTCACCATGAATGGTTTCCTTGTTCTCTTACAATGGCAGTGGTGCCCACCCGAGAGGTGTCGGAACTGAGTTCCGGTGAGTTCCAACTGGGAAAAAAAGCCCTGGCTATAACTCCACCTGCTGTTGGTCTCTCTGCCTTCCACCATAAAGGTAAAGGGACCCCTGACCGGACAACTCTGGGGTTGCAGCGCTCATCTCACTTTACTGGACAAGGGAGCCAGCGTTTGTCCGAAGACAGCTTCCGGGTCATGTGGCCAGCATGACTAAGCTGCTTCTGGCGAACCAGAGCAGCGCACGGAAATGCTGTTTACCTTCTCGCTGGAGTGGTACCTATTTATCTACTTGCACTTTGATGTGCTTTTGAACTGCTAGGTTGGCAGGAGCTAGGACTGAGCAATGGGAACTCACCCCGTCGCGGGGATTCGAACCGCCGACCTTCTGATCGGCAAGCCCTAGGCTCTGTGGTTTAGACCACAGCACCACCCGCGTCCCGCCTTCCACCATACCAGTCTCACTAAAGAACAGCCACCTCTGGCTACAAGACTGGGTCCAACACATTGTGAACAAAATAGCTTTCCATATACACTGTGAATACAAGGGTACTTCAAAGAGATTATACAAACCATATCCTCTGACAGTCATGAGGCCTTCACAAAGGAATATGTATGTACTTCCTTGGAGACAAAAGAAATCAAAGGAAATGACTTCATTTCTAATTCTTACCAAATGCTTAACACAACTGTTCAATGTTAAAAAATGAAAAGACTCACCAGTATCAAGGGCGGGGAAGTTTCTTGCTTTTAATAAAAATAATAATAAAATGCTCTCTGTAGTTACAAGATGATCAATTAAGCCTGCATGCAAAACAAGGATAGGAAATTAAACTTTGTAGCGTATTTACTGAGCTGACAATTCAGTGGGAAAAATCCATATTAAATACTTTAAATGTGAAAGCACTTAACAGATTTAGTTTTTAAGAACTGCATGAATACTCGACATTGTAAACTTTTTTCTTTGTAAAATCATTGGTGCAGCATAGCAGCTAGAATACAAAGAACAAAGCGTGAGCTGACAGCAAGCTGTATGCCCGCTGATGTATACTGCTGTCTTAGCAGTTACCCAAAACAAACCACACTGATCAAGCAGAACACTGGATTTCACAACTGTGCCAGCGGCATGTATGTTTTCTAGACTCTAATAGGGAAATGTGCATATTGAGTACTCCCCTTAGCAAAAGAAATTCAGCTCCCCCTTGCTGGTGGCCCAAGGCACTCTGTGGTCTCATAGTAGCTGTACCTGCCTATTGTCCGTTTTGAGCACGCCATCATGTAGCGTTTAAATCATGAAGCCTTATTTACCTAGGGATCCATCAGCCACGTCATCCCCGGACCTTGGAGGGAACAAAAGTACCAGGAAAGCAAAATCTTCTTTGGAGAAAAAGAGTTTATTGAAATCTGTATACAGAAACAATCTGTATACAGAGACAGCCAGTTGGATAGCTCCTGAAAATACACTGGCTGTAAAGAGATACGCACCTGCCAAGTTTCTTATACTTTTAGAGCAGCCCTCTCTCTCCTCCCCCAAACGCCCCCAGAAACTTCCTCAATCAGCTGGCAAGTTTTCAACTTATTTCCTTATATGGCACGGCATGTCTATATTGCTAGCCCTCTAAGCACTCCCTCCCTTTTCCCTATATGTGACTTTTCTTATACGTGTCTTTCTTCTGTTGCGTTGCTGAAGACAGGAAGCGCAAGGGGCCTCTTACGGACTTAGCACACAGCCGGTGTCTGCTAACTACTAGCTGACCACATTTTGCAGAAGTAAGCTTGGTGCAGAAATTCACTATGTACAGATAGTATTGAGATTAACCCTTCCTTCTCCCTTCACTCCCTCCTCTTCAATCATACTGTAAATCAAAACAAGGAAACGCAGGCCTTTCTTTTGAAGCTGAAAGAAGTGATCTGCGCAGTATAATGGTAGACAGGCAAGCTTCCATAATTAATAATTTTGAAAGTCTAAAGGGGAAATCTGCTTTCTTCCTGCACGGTTTCCTTGATGGAATAGTTCAACAGCTGATGGCTTTGGCTTATGCTTCCCCGCAAACAGTAATGTACAACAACAGGCGGGTGGTGAAATGCACATTGGCATGGTCATTATGTGTCTGCAGTGGGAAAACTGCCTGCAGTAAACCTCTGATTTAAGTACTGCTGTCACCCTTGGCTTCTTTTGGGCCCCAAGGACCCATGTACTCTTGCAGGAAACAAAATCAGATCTTATAGACAGATGAAGCTCCGTGAATTGATTATCCAGGAGCAATTCCCAAAAGAGGAACTCTTTTACACGTTTCTCATTTAAAAAACAACAACAACCAACCAACCAACAGCTCAGCACTTATCAAAAACCCTCTTCTCTCCTAGGTACATAACCCATTCAAAATAATATATGCACACAAAAGCTGAAGGGGAGGGAAATAGAACATAGAATTCACTCCTTCTTTCTCCCCTATGTATCTCATACATTTACATATGACTAACTATCTGAAAAACATAATTACCAAGCCATATACACACACACTGACAAGGTATTGAGTCAAAAGGACTACCAGGTTTGGTGGCAGCTGTCACAGACTGTCAGTGTGAGTCACAGATCATAATTCAGGTTGTGCAACTGTTTTGGCCTTGGCCCAATGACTGCAAATA
Organism: Podarcis siculus; assembly: GCA_034642415.1. Lineage (NCBI taxonomy): Eukaryota > Metazoa > Chordata > Lepidosauria > Squamata > Lacertidae > Podarcis > Podarcis siculus. Next base: position 5,160,075 of record JAXCMG010000024.1, on the reverse strand, counting down.
GCAATGGGAGGTTCTTTACAATATCACTTCTCAAATAACAGCCTTATTTGAAACTTCGTGAACCCTTTAGGCGTTGTTGTTGTTGTTGTTGTTTTTAATTAAAAGAAGTAAACAAATTACCAAAAGACACACACAAAAATGTTGGAATAAGCAGACTCTCCTCTTTTATTTCTTCTTGGAAGTAACTGGACCTTACCTCTAAGTCAAGGCAGAGTGCAGTGGAGTCGCAGGTCACAATAAGGCTTGCTATATGGAATGGAAATTCCTGACATGTCCTGATTTTGGGGTGTAAAAATGGCGAAAGGGGAAAAAGTTGCCGAATCGGCAAAATGTCTGTGGAAACCCGGATGCATGGCAACACGATAGGTAGTGGAAACAGATCCAATCACAATTTTGGGGTTTTCCTTTTAAAAAGCTCAACTTTGCAGGTGTCAGGAATTTTACTTTTTGAAATATGGCAACCCTACAGTCTCCCTTTCCTGGGAGTAAGTCCATGTAACCAGTCTTGTTTTTTTCTAGGGGTATGCAGGGGTACATATCCCCCTAAACATTTTGTGAATCTAAGTTTGGCCTCTTTGAGGGGCAGTATTTCAATATGAGTAGGAAAATGAGAGTACCCCTAAACATATTTTTTTAGGGGGGGGAGCACTGCATGTAACTTAACGGGACTTATTCTGAGTAAGCTAGGACTTCAGTGTGGATGATCTTAAGGTACAATCCTTTACACACTTACTTGGAAGAAGATCCCATTGAACTAAAAAAAATTACTTCTGAGTAAGCATGCATTGGGTTGCACTTTCAATGTATTTCTGGTTGCTTCTATAAACGTTTTTCTCCCCACCACACATGATGTTAGAAGTATCCTTCTGCTAGTTAGGGACATTGTGTGATTACTGGGGCACAGGAAGCAGAGTTGTGAGGTTTTAAAGTTAGACATATCTAGTAGAAGCATTTTAAGCTGCAGAAAATGCACAAAGGTGCTTTTGGTGCCATGTGTGAAAATCACCTATATTTGTGTGCCCATGCTTTGGGGTTCACCTTGTACCAACATATATTGCTGTTTCTGTTATGTACTGAAGTTCTCACCCTGGGCCAGCAGGGGGATGCTGTAGATAGTTATGCAAATGAAGGATCGAAAGTGACGTTTAGTGATTGGATAGTTTGTATGCAAATGAAGGATCGAAAGTGACGTTCAGTGATTGGATAGTTTTAGAAAATGGCAACAGTTACATTGTTCTGGAGCTCTATATAAGCAGGCTGGCTGAGCTCCTCAGTCAGTTCTGTTCCAGCTTACAAATAAAGAGCTGCTTTGGAAGAATCGTTGTGTCGTCTGCTATGTTCGCCCACAACTTAACAGTTTCCCCGGACAGGGAATCATTTGCAACACCTTGAGCTTCTTGAAAGAAAATCAGGCTATATATATTTTTAAATTTTTCACCGTGCTGCACTCTCATCTATTTATTAAACTTGCATTTTTTGGTCTTCTGGTTCCTTGAAAATTTAAGCAGACATACTAATGTTAAGTGGTGTAAAAATCTGCGAGAGCCCTCATTTCCATTAAGATGTGTGGTTGTTGTTTTTTCCCAGACATCTGGAAAGGTTAACACAAACGTGGCATAGGGCATCATTTGGGACCTTCCAGAAACAACAAGAACTGAAACCTGACATTGTTCTAGCAGGTGCAACAAGCCTTGATAAGTTACTAAAACCAGTAAAAAAGGGTTATTCAGAAGAATAATTGCATCTTGGTTCTAAAAGGTTTCAGTTGAGCTAAAATGAACATAGCTGAGATTTTCTGGCTCAAATAGAAAAATAAACCTATTAAACATTAATGGCATTTCACTTTGTATTACAGCGTGTCAAAGTTAACCTCCACCAACTGTTCTTTTGTGTGACCTGACTGTAAAATATTCAAGGGATTTCCTTTCCCTGCAAGGCTTTAAACTTGTCCCATTCTCCTCATGTTTTTAGCCTCAGCTGCACTTGTAAAGGAGTAGTAACATAATGTGTTTTTGGAGAAGAGTTGGCTAACACCATACTCCTGCAGTTAGATGTGCACTAGGCTGCGGTACCCACCTCAAGCAGTTGAACATTGTCATTTCTTTATTTATTATGGTTTGAGTTTGATTTTCTACCAGAGAGATGCAGGTGAGATTTTCTGCTTCAGGTGTCAAAATAACTTGACCAACCTTCGCTACTGTGCACCTTAATCTAGGAGAGGGAAGTGCTATTTGCTGCCCTGGTCCACCTCAGAAGCAAAAGAGATCTGTCCTGCCATTGGTGAAGCTCCAACTCTTGTTTAAATAAATGAGGAAACCTGCCATTTGTCACAGAGCGAGCCAGTCAGTAAATCACACAGTTCAAAGTTGGTATTAACTCTTTTTTTAGCAAAAACACAATCTTCACAGACTTGGCTGAGTGTTAGGCCTAATGAGCACAGCAGCTCATTCCCTGTAGGTCTTACTCCATGAAACCAAAGGTCTTCTCCTCCACACAGCCATCTATGTCTCCTCCTATCCAGGGCTTTCCCCAAGCAATTGGAGACTGCGCCTGTGTGTAGCCTGTCACTGCTACACCCCTTTCATGCCTCTTCTGGTTCTGGGAGCTAGGAGAGAGGGGGTTCAATCTCTTGCATGACTCCAGGGAGGAGTCCCTCTGCCAAATGGTGTTGGCAATTTGCAATGATCCGTCTAGCTACTATATAGAGTACGTAGTCACGGGTAGTCAACACAATGCTCTCCAGATGTTGGAGGCTCCAATTCCCATCAGCCCCAGCCAGCATGGCTAATGGCCAGGTATGAGTTGTGGTCCACAATATGTGGAGGGCACCACATTGGTTGTCCCTGAACTAGATGAGCCAATGGTTTGACTCTGGGCTTGTCCATAGTTGGGCTTGTCCCATGCCTAGAAAGCACAGCTCCACACTTTCTAGGTACAGGTATAAGCGGTTTTACATTTGCCCTTCCACTTTCCCCCAGAAACCCACTCTTCAGCGATAAATTGGAACAAACAGCAATCCCATGGGAAATGGAAGGCAAATGGAAGTGTGGATGAGTCTTCAGTATAAGGCAGTTTCCTACCCATCTTTGTGGCACATCTTGTGCCAAGGAAATTTGGCTGTTGGTTGAGATGGTGCATAGTCCTTGCCTGTTCCCTTCCCCTCCCTCACACTGAAATAGGCTGCACTGCACAGACATTGGAATCTCTGGTAACTCTGATGCTACAGCTCTCATTTTTTAGTTCACGATTGCAATTTTACTAATGTCCAGCCAATAAAACAGTATTTGTAAAAACAATGGGGAGGGGGACCGTGAACACCACACTTTCACATCAGGGGGCTTCACATCTCTCTTCCAAGCAAAACACAGTAGAAGTAAATTTTGAACACTATCCAAATATCTTATCCAAGCCCAATCAGATTAGTGTTTAGCAAAGAATCCCTGCAAGAATTTTACAAACTATAAGCATTTCAAAACAGAACAAGAGCCAGCATGACATGGTGTCGATCCAGACCAAGCTTAGAGTTAATATTTTGCTTTGTGGTCCAGATTGTAGCTTTTTTCAGATGTGGTCTAGACTGCATGATCTCAAAAAAATGCTGGCACTCAGAAACAGTCAAATATTCTCTGGCTACATTGACTTTGGCATTCTGCTATACTGAGCGGTATTTCTCCAAAATGGTCACAGTGAGCCTCTCATTGTTAAGTGAACTGCTCAAGCCTCTCCACACATATAATCAAGACTTCATGGCTGCCATGATGACCATGTGACTTTCCCAACATGTCATCAGCCCAACGCATGTGGCAGGTAGCATTCTGGGCTTGGTTTCTTGGCTGGGCAAGAAGAGGGTAATCTGAAAGTAGGGGTTATTGACATCAATCCTTTATCATGGTCAGATCACTTCCTGCTATGATTTAGGCCCTAAGTGTTATGTACTGAAGTTCTCACCCTGAGCCAGCAGGGGGATACTGTAGGTAGTCTTCACTCAAGTCCACATATGCAAATAAGGGATTGAAAGTGACGTTCAGTGATTGGATAGTTACAGAAAGTTGTTACTGTGGTGTTGTAGTGGAGCTCTATATAAGCAGGCTGGCTGAACTCTTCAGTTCAGTTCAGTTCTGGCCTGTGAATAAACAAGAGCTGTTTGAAGAATTGCTGTGTCGTCTGATATGTTCACCCACAACTTAACACTAAGCACCTTTCCCCCTCTGCAGAGGTAGGAGACCTATAAGGATGTCCATGCTCAGATGAATCCAATTGGTTCCCAGGTGGCCCAGTGGGGAGGGGTTCCCCCTGATAGCTGGCACTCCTGTCAAAGCCATGGCCAACTTGTGGAACTTCCAATTGGCTTAGGCTGTTGACACAATCACCCCTGAGCCCAGTTCCCAGGATAATGAAAAGTGTTTTGTGTGTTGTGCATCTGAGAAACAATTTGTTTGAGGGAAGGGTTCGTGTAAAAGTACATGGTTGGACAAGAAGACCCTTGGGATCCCTTCCAACTCAATTCTCAATTCCTTGGTGACTTGGTGCCTGAGGTGAAACAGGAAGGCGTCACACATGCCATCACCAACTCCGCCCCACTGATGAAGCCTCATTTACCAGGGTCGTGCAGAGGTGGCTTCCGGAGAGATCTGGTTGAACTCTTGCACGAGCTCCACAAGATCTCACTGGAACTGGAAAGGGGGAAATGTTCCAACTATAAAGGATTGGCAGAATAAGTTACAAGGATATGTAGAAATGGCACAATTGACCAACAGCCTAAGGGACAGTTCAAGACAAGAATTTGCACAAAAATGGGATAAATACAAGAGATATGTACAAAAATATACCAATGATTTTTCATCTATGGCAGCATTTGAATGACCTTGGATAAAGAAATATAAGAGAAATAAGATTAACAGTACAAATTGTTGTAAGCATGTATTAGAAAATATATAAAGAATATATTAATAATGGTAGGTACATTCACTATTAGAATAAAAGCATACAACAGGAATTGACAGGAAGTCCAAAGTTTTTATGATATTTTTTGTTAATAACTTTTGTTAATAATCTTTGTTAATAACCGCATAAAAAGTGGCATAAACACAGCTGAAGCTTAAGGTTTATAACTATGTAAGAAAAGACACGTATATGGTGTGTGTGTGTGTGTGTGTTTGCATGCTTGTATATGATTGAAATCTCAATTTACTCTACGAGATGTACTATATATATGTAATATATTGTAAGACTATTAATAAAGCTTGTTACATTGCAAAAAAATAAAGGAAAAAGGAAACAGCTGCTGTTGCTTCTCCAAAAGAAGCAGTAGGGGTGGGTGGAGTGCCCATGGGAGCACAGCCTCATGGAATTCCACCACCTGAGGCAGCTGCCTCAGTCTGCCTCATGGACAGACAGGGCCTGCTGCTTGGTGTAGGTTTTGAGTTCAGTCCACTGTGCACTGCTGGTTTTATTGGGATACTCTCTCTTCAGCGTTTCCTATCTCGTACCCTTCAACATTCCTCATATGAAAATAGGGACACTGCTCACTTACCGCTCCAGCTGACCCTCCTTGACCCCCCATTTTCCCCCTACCGCCACAGAGCATTTCCTGTCAGAAAAAGGGCGAGTGCCACTCGCACCACACCGACGTGACACAGCATACACACACTCCACCATTCTGAGAAAACCCCTTAGTCTCGATTGTATTTTATTCTTTGGTAGATTTACAAAACAGAAAAACACACGCCAATAAATAAATTTCAGGAAGGGGCAAGATTAGACGCAGATGTACAAAGCATTTAAAAAAGAGACACTTCTTTCACTCCCCGTATTTTCCCACCCAGGATGACCCTGTCCTCTGCATGCCCCTCAGATTTGGTGCATCACTTGAGGCTGGGCCCCTACTCCTCCTCACCTGTTCTCCATCAGCCTCTACAAGCTGCCCAGGGCAGGAGGCTGGTAGCAGCAGCTGTGAAGAAGCCATGGAGAAGCAACAGGATTATCCCTCAGGACCATTGCTGGCTCATCCTCCTCCCTGAGGTCAGCAGTGGCAGCAGTGGTGAGGGAAATGGGAACATTCCAGGATCAAATCAGAAGCCAGAATTGCTTTTGTCACTATCCCTGGAAAACCAGGACATTCGGTGGGTATGCTATCTGTGAAACACATAAACACTGTCTAGAATTAATTCCTTAACCATATGCTACATATCCTGTGTTGGACTGACTTAACAGGACTGATCGGCACTGTCCCAAATTTGTAAATGAAGACCCAACTGAGAGAAAGGTGTGAGGGAGGTCCTCCTATTTTGCCCAGCAGCTGTGCACATCCTCTCTCTTGAAACTGATGAGAACCTATTCATCACGTGTGGAAGTGTTACGAACATTGGTCCCTCAGAACTTGTGATCTTTGAATTAGCATTATGAAAATGTTTATTTAAAAAGTGGGATGAGAGAATAGTATACATACATGCAATATTAGGATTGATTAATATGAGTATCGCATGCTTCTAAATTGTGTAACTAAATACCACAATGCCAAACACTCTTATTTTGCTTCAGTTTTTTTTTGGGGGGGGGGTTAATGGAAGGTTGAGAAAGCGTGTTCTCCCTGAATGAGAGCACGTGTTGCGGTTGGGAATGCAAGCCACTTTGAGTGAATGGCAATTTGGCTAACCGGGACCTTAATGGTTAACTTGGTCACTGGGGAGTTTTGGATGTTGCTAATTTGGAAGGAGGGGTCAGAGGCTATAAATATAGGACGCCCAACGTGGGTCGTCCTCTTGGCCTTTTTGCACCGGATCACCCGCCCACCCTCCCTTTATTAAGGGGGGGGTTTCCTGGATCATTTGACCTTGCTATGCCTGTCATGGGGTCGTCCGCCTTGGTGCGGGGGCCTGGTAGGAATTTTGCCATTTGGCTGATTGGCTGGTGCCATTTGGTTTTTGCCTACTGCGTAGCAAATCGTCACAACTTGTAAGGTTGGCGGTTAGGCATTGGTTAAAATGGTTGGTGGAGGGGTAAGTGCCTACCCCTCCAATGGTGTGCGAAAAAGGGAATTCCGTTAAAGGAATCCAGGGGCTTGCCATTCTTTTCGTCCTTGTCCCCGGAGTCGGACTTGGGCCGTGCAAGCCCCACCGGGACATGAGGGTGAGAAGTGATGGACTGGTACCCTGCTTCATCTTCTCCCCAATACTTGTTTCCCACGCTGGCTTCCGCTGGAATCCGGAAGTGCCAGCTCTGTCCCTGGGCATGGACAGATAGTCATAACCAATGCCTAAGCAACCACTCACATTTTTTGTATTTGAATAAAGTTGTGGCCAAAATTATGCCAATAACCTTAAACAAAAAATTATGTGTGATGTGTGACTTTTTTGGAAGGGGGGTGGCTTGTGGGACTCAACACGCAAAGTGTTAGCATTCAAGCAGAAGAATTTGCACAATGTTTTATTCAGCCCTCCAAAATCTTTCCATTCCAAATTGTCCAAACTTTAAGCACATTTTAAGCTCAGCAACAACAGCCTAAATCACACACTTACTCATCTTCTTTCTACGAGGCTTTGTTACCATGGAAACAAATTCTTCACAAGCACCAATCAAATGAGCTGCTTGAAAACAAAAGATTAATGCATACCTAATTATACCTCTGCCAAATTAGAGGAGGAAACTGTAGAAAACATGAGAGGAAGAATCAGAATGGAACTGTAACTTGGCTAAGGAAGATTCATAAACAATATATAAAATCAACTGGAATTACAAAAGGATAAGCATTAAGGGGGGAGGAGGGGGAGTCAAACATAAAATGTAAAAGGGAGGAATTTATTTTTACAGCTGTGGCAAAGAGAGTTGTAAAAATAAAATTGTCTGGAAATGACTTGTCAGCCTCTAAGAAAGCAAGACACCAACTGGTTCAGATCATTTCTTCTAATTCTGGGCAAGTCAGTCCCTTAATCTCTATATCTTGGCTTCGCCATTTGTAAAATGATTATACTTCCATTCTTGAAAGAGAACACTTGAGTGGTACATTAAGATTTGTGAGGTGCTTTGTGACTAACTGAGTGTGGAGGGGAAGGGCTGTCAGTCTTTGAGGAGCTGGCAACCTGATGGACAAGTTGAGACGAAGCTTAATGCAAGACCCTAAGAGCTGTTTAAAAAAAAGAAAATCCACAACATCTTGCCTGTCTGATTACAAGACTGTTGATATTCTGCAAGGCAACCAGGGATCGCGCTCAAGAAGGAGAGGTGGTCAGAATTCCCTGCTCCTGAAGTTTTGAGCCATAGCTTCATGCAAACAATAGGCATCATTTTAACTCTGCTGTTTACTAGCATTTGAAACACTTGAGGCTACGGCGGCTATTACTCATGCAAATAAAAATTCAGAGCTAGAATCCATTAACACACACATACATCTCAGTGAAAGGCTGAAGTGGAAAAAATGTGGTAAAAATACAAACATTTATATTCTGCTTTAAGGTAAGAAAAGTATAAGAAAAGGACCCCTGGACGGTTAAGTCCAGTCAAAGGCAACTATGGGGTTGTGGCACTCATCTCGCTTCAGGCCGAGGGAGCCAGCGTTTGTCCACAGACAGCTTTCTGGGTCGTGTGGCCAGCATGACTAAACCGCTACTGGCGCAATGGGACACCATCACGGAAGCCAGAGCACACAGAAACGCTGTTTACCTTCCCGCCACAGCGGTACCTATTTATCTACTTTCACTGGTGTGCTTTTAAACTGCTAGGTTGGCAGAAGCTGGGACAGAGCAACGGGAGTTCACCTCATTGTGAGGATTCAAACTGCCAACCTTCTCATCAGCAAGCCCAAGTGGTTCAGTGGTTTAGACCACAGCGCCACCCACTCCCTGCTCAAAGAAGTTGGGTTGGTACATATCTGGTTGTCACATTTTAGCCCCATAATAACTATAAAAAAGAGGCTAGGATAGAGAAAGTGAGTAGTCTAAGGTCACCCATGTGAACTGGTATTTAACCCCAACTCTCTTCATCCAAGTCCACCACACCATCCAATATGGTTCACAGCAGTGATCGCAGGGGTACAGTCTAGATTCTATTATAACTGGCCCTCTAACACACTGGCACTTGTTAATTGACAAGAATCTACAAAATCAGCAGCAATGCTTAGCTACAGCTAAATAATTTTTTTACTGTAAAAAAACACCCAAAGGCCTAACAATCTATGTTTGTCATCAGGAAAAAAATAAAAACCCACATCAAGGCAGTATTTTTATTAGGCCCAGTGCTTTTTTCTGGGGGGACACAGGGGTACGCATACCCCCTAAACATTTTGGGACTCTAAAGGGTGAAGAAACTAAAAATAAAATAAAAATTAGTTTCTTCTCTAGCACGGCAAATCATCATTTCTGTTGCTACCCCTGATGGCGGCCTTTTGTCCATTTACGGTATTTATTTTTCCCGATTTGAGCTATAAAGTGGTGGTTTTCTTCAGTCAAAATGAGAGTACCCCTAAACATTTTTTTTAGAAAGAAAGCACTGATTAACCCTAACCAAAAAAAATCCAGAAAGCTTCCACGTTCTCTAGAATTCTTCATCAGAGGTTAAACAAAGCAGGTGGGAGGATAAAAGCTGACTGACGTTGCACCCATTGAGTCTCCATAAAGTCACAGTCTTAAAATGGGATGTGGGAGGAATTAGCAGGTGACTGTATTAGGCTCCTCTAGGTTCTGTGCAGGTTTCAGACTGAACCCAGGGTGTGTACCCCAGATCAGGGGCACTGGAATTTACTGCAATTCATGCTGGTAAACCTCAGCAAATAGTACTGCCATGTGCTATCTGCTTTCCCAGGCAATTAGATGCACAAAAGCAATGCTACAGTTAGGTTTGCTTTGGATGAGAGCAGTCTGGAAACTAACAGTGCCTATATCATATCTGCATATTAGTAAATATTGGTAAATAAAGCAAACTGAGCAAGGATAATAATCCAAGGTGATCATGGTGTCACCCGACCGGCAGTCGTAACTGCTGAATTGTCATTAGGAGCAAACGTAGTTTAATTTTCCAATCTAAATATCAAACCATCATATTACTATATGAGAAACGGTTCGCTTGGAATTACAATGTTATCTAGTTCTTTTGTGCGTGTTCTTATACTTTTCGTACGTCTATGAGTCTGTGCAATGTAACAATAACATCGTGACAGCTCATATGCTTGTAGCCACAGAGTAATGTCTTCAATATGCTATGTCATACATTGGTCTTCTAGTCAGCCAGGTGATGGCAAACACATTTTTTACTAAATGCCAGGCATTCCTGTTAACCGGAGAAATGAGAGAATACGTACTTCTTTATGGAGCCTATTGCAAGCTTCCCTTTTTGTGGTTTTGGTCTAGACCATAATAGGTCAGTGGTGTGGTTTTCTCAAGCAATTACAATATTGCAAATCAGAAATCTTGTATCAGGCATGACTGATATTCTTTCATGTTTTCCTGTGCAGATAGTGTACAATTTTTTCATGTTCAGGGTATCTTGCATCTGGCAGCATGACATCATTTCCAAGACCAGCCAACAGATCAAAGACCTCTTAACTTTGAGACACAATAGCAAATGTTCTTCCATTTCCCATAGAATGTATTTGTTGACCCACATGCACTAACTGAGCAGAACGGAACAAAGAACTGAATAACTGATGATTTAGAGCAGAATAGATTATTTAAAATGCACCACTTATAAATGATAAGTAAGAATATGGATATAATTTATTTATGGTCCAATGATGACAAATAAAAAGTTACAGGATAAAAAATACATGGGACTGTTAAAAAGAGGGGGGAAATCAGAAAACAATGGAAGATTGTCTAAGCGAAATTGCAACATTTAGAAATCTTGCAACTTGCTTATTATTATTTTTTAAAAAATTAGATCCCTCCAATGAAATGGTCAACAAACTCTTAAGATCATCCTGGAATGGACAGTGTAATGGGTTATATCAGAGTTTCTTTCTGATTTAAATTGCATTTAAAAAGAACATTTGATGCTGACTCTGATAGCAATGTCTGATATTTACTGGAACTTGATATGCTCCATGTTACATATGCCCTCTAAAAGTTTTGAGGGGAAAGTCTGTCAGGGAAAAGACCTCCCTGTATTTTGGAACAGTTAAGTCATTTCAGATGAGACATCCCATTCTTAGAACTAGAACCTGGCAGACTCAGTGGCTAAGAGGGAACCTGAATCATGTCATACAGCTTTTGTCTTTGACAATATGTTTGGCTTGCTCACTGTTTGTAGACAACAGCAAGGCAAAAGCCCAACTGACATAACTTTTTGCAGCGATATTTTTATCCAGGCAGACTTCTAAGAGTCCATTGTCACCTGTAATGCAAAGGAATTAAGAGCAAGTGGAAGACAGCAACAAAGCAACAAATGGATTATATCCAAGCCAGGCAGCTCAGAGAAGCCAAACAAATTAAGAGCAGCACCAACAATGCATCTAGATCTAAATCTAAGAAAATAGGACCAAACTCTTTCTTGAGAAATTCTGAAACCAAACAGGTGTGCCAGTGTGGTATAGTGGTTAAGAGTGATAGACTCGTAATCTGGTGAACCAGGTTCGCGTCTCCGCTCCTCCACCTGCAGCTGCTGGGTGACCTTGGGCCAGTCATACTTCTTTGAAGTCTCTCAGCCCCACTCACCTCACAGAGTGTTTGTTGTGGGGGAGGAAGGGAAAGGAGAATGTTAGCCGCTTTGAGACTCCTTCGGGTAGTGATAAAGCGGGATATCAAATCCAAATCCAGGTGCTCCAAATGAACTATTATACTCACTCTCTGCCCCACTTTGGGTTCTTGCCAGTTCTCCCAGGGCTCTCCAGCTGAAAAACGCACAAATCCATTTGCCCAAATTTTATATGAGTCAACTTGTTCAAACCTAAGAGTATCAGAGCTTCTTGGAGAATGCAATGACTTCAGATGTTCAACCATTGATTATTAAGATTTTTATTTTATTTTCTAACAAGAATCAGTAAACCCAGCCAGTAACTTTTTAAGGCCCAACCTTGTCTGCAAAAAAAGAACTGCATCATCTGCATATAGAAGGCTCAATATCTTTGTGGAACAAATCTTAGGAGGATGGGAAGATACCATTCCACAGAATAAGGTGTGATCTGACAGGTACAAATTGGATAGAAATGGGGTAAAATACTCCAGTACGCCTGAGCAAATGTATTTTGAGAAAGTGCATGCATCAAAAACAATAACCGTTCATTAAGGCAGTAATGCACCAATCTATTCCAGATGAATGCAAAATATAAAATCAAAACCAGATTTTAGGTCAATAAAAGCTGTAAACACTAGCTTACTTCCTTTTGGTTTGGAATATTTATCTGCTAGATGGGCCAGTATTAAACAGTGGTCTACAACAGCCAGATTTAAATGCTATTTGCTTCTTCCTGAGGAAGCTTAATCCAAGCTTTCAATTTAAGACATAAAAAAACTGGCACAAATCTTCCCAGTTATAGATAGCAGACTTATTGGTTGGTAGTTACCGTATTTGGGTCATTTTTAGAGCCTTTCTTATAAACTGAAAGAAATAAAAGCTTTGAGCCAAACCACAATAAAATCTTTGAGCCAAATCAAAGAAAAAAGGGTGGCCAACAATTCTGAAGGAATCTCATATAGTCTAAATGCTTTGTCTGATTTTAATTGGTACACAATATTTCAATCTCATTGATTGCAATAGGGAGCTAATCAGGAGTGTTGGGGTTCAATGTTACCGAAGAATCCGAAACAGATGAATAGAGATCATTCAAAATTTGCTGAAATTGATCTTCCCAGACTTTGATTGGATATGGCAATCAGAATTGCCAATACTTTGAAGTGAAACTACTCAATACTAACTGCTGAAAGGATGTAACTGATCCTTGTGACCAGATTCATGACCACAACATTCGTAGCTGGGTTTCAAACTACTAGATCCTTCATAGCTGCATCTTGGACTCTGAACTCTTATGCACAAGGCAGTGAGATACTGTTTGCTACGCAGAACATTATACCTGACCTTTAGTTGTGAATCTCCACCTTCCATATATGATGAAAAAATTTCTGAAGTGCTTCTTCATTCTTGGAATCAAAAAGGCTTCTTCTGTTAAACTCTTCTATTTCCTCCTTTCCAATATTTTCACAAGTTAGGGACCAAGAGGGGCCCTGTTTCTCATTGTTTCTGCAGATATGAGTACTGCCAAGCTAAGCAGTTGGCTCCTTATCTCTCTCGCCCTGACCTAGCCACTGTGATCCACGCGACGGTCACCTCCAGACTGGATTATTGTAACTCGCTCTACGTGGGGCTGCCCTTGAGACTGACCCAGAAACTCCAGCGGGTGCAGAATGCCGCGGCGAGACTCCTTACGGGGTCTTCGCTGCGAGATCATATCCATCCGGTATTATACCAGCTGCACTGGCTCCCGGTGGAGTACAGGATCAGGTTTAAGGTGCTGGTTCTAACCTTTAAAGCCCTATACGGCCTAGGACCCTCGTACCTACGGGACCGCCTCTCCTGGTATGTCCCACAGAGAAATTTACAGTCTGCAAATAAAAACATCCTAAAGATCCCAGGCCACAGAGAGGTTAGGCTGGCCTCAACCAGAGCCAGGGCCTTCTCGGCCGCGGCTCCAATCTGGTGGAACGCTCTGTCACAAGAGACTAGGGCCCTGCAGGACCTGACATCCTTCCGCAGGGCCTGCAAGACAGAGCTGTTCCACCAGGCCTTCGGTCAGGGCGCAGCCTGACCCCCCTCCTCTGGCAATCGGCAATCTACACAGAATTTGCTTGATGGTTGCCATTAATTTGATTTTAATTTGATTTAATTAATTTTTATAATGAATGTTTTTAGAATGTCGGATTATTTTGATTGTTAGCCGCCCTGAGCCCAGCTTCGGCTGGGGAAGGCGGGATATAAATAAAATTTATTATTATTATTTATTATTACTGACCTGTAACTTTTTCCCAATGAGTGCATTTACATGTTGAATAAAACTGTTTGCAATCTACCAAAAGTAGAAGGAGCATCATGCAGTTTTCTTTCAAAATGTCATTCTGTGGAATATCATGATTCTTGACACCATTTCAAAACCACTGCTGCCAAAGTAACTTTCCTTCTAGATATTTGGATAGTATTAAGAGTTGATTTGACAGCGAGTCCCGTGGCACCATCAAGAGGTCAGCAAGATTTTCCCCAAGACCCACCCTCATCCTTCGGCCCACTGGAACTCTTGCAAACAGTCTCTTGTCACAGTGCAAAAAACAACTTGTTGCTTTGGTTTTAGTTTGGTCGCAAACCTATGCACCTACCTGATGAATAGGTTTTGTGCCTAATATGTGGGCATCGGGGAAACCACATGAGCTATGGGGGGGCATGGCCAGCAATGAAGACTCACTTCTCTGTGATAGCATAGAGCACCCTTTCTGAAGACAATTGTTAGTTAACCGTGGTTGAAACCCAACACAGATGTGCACTGTCTTACCTAGAAATTGGAACCTTGTGAGATCGGGGCTTTCACTCTCTGATGCCTAGGTTTTTATTCCAAAGTAGGAGCCTAGAAGAGTGAAGTTCTTGGAGTACTGCAACCCAAACGTGTTAAAAGCGATATTCGCATGTCAAAGCTAGACATGATATGACACACAATTATGTGAGTGTTTTCCTATTGCGGCAGCATTTTTGAGTGGAGGAATGGTGGGAGAAGGGGCTGCATAAACTTTTCCATGCATTTGCCCACACAGAATCATAAAATTGTAAGCCTGAACCCAACATGAGGCTTGAACCCACAACCCTGAGATTAAAAGTCACTTCCCCAGCTGCATTTTCCCCTTAGGAGAAAATATATGGGTATCCAATGTTTTATTGGGAGAGCTGTGTACTGGGCGCAGCAATTTTTCACAGACAAAAACTAGTAAAAGAAAGATTTAAGCAACCATTTCTCCTGGTTGTTATGCCATTCAAACCTATAGCTTCTCTTGACTGTTTTTGGTTGTTGTTTTTTATATATAAAAAAACTTGTTGCAAGAAAGATACACACAATTGTGTGTCACATCTAGCTGAGTCCTTTGATAAGGGCATTTATCTGTTTTCTTCATTCATCCTCTGATTCATTCGGCAACATCCTAGTGTTCCTTTGTTGGACTGTCATCCCTTTGTTCCTATCACCATTGATTTCCTGTGGGAGAATAGGGTGAAAACTACCAATATTTAATGCAAATTTACAACCTCATATAAAAGGTTTATTTTAAAACATCAGACACAGCTCCCTGCCATCTGGAATCGGGTATTTTATATACATTTATGCACAATGTGCTGCGGTAAAACATTTGGGTTCATAACATTTCATACTACAGAACTAACTGCAAGCTACTCCAGTTAAGAACTGCCGGATAATTTTGAACGTTTCCCATTAACACTCTACGCATTCAGACCATACGGCATCCTCCAGCATGATTCAAAATTCAGCCTTATTTTTGAACAGTTACTCTTCTGAGAATAGATTGAGATAATGCCCATGTACCATACTGAGCTCCTTGGAAGATACCTTGTATAAACAGATACAACAGCAACAGCAAATACTCTCACCCCAGGCTTTATCAACATGTTAGTGGCAATTGTGGTGCCTTTCAAAGAAAGTGGAATTTGTTCCACTATAGCAGGGATGGGGAACATGTGGCTCTCCAAATGTTGCTTATCATCCCTGACCACTGGTCATGCCGGCTCCAGCCTGAGCTTTGGAGAGTCACTGTCTCCTTATCCCTGCATTATAACAACCTAGCTGTTCAAGTTGAGTCATCACATAAGTTCTCTTTATCCTGGCTGAGCTTGATATACAGGGAAATTTACCAAACTTTGAAGATGTCAAATGATCACCATGCATTTCCCAGACAGCCTTAGTGTTTTCAGTACAACTGTTTTTAGCCTCATAGCCAGCAATACCAGCTCTAGTTCTAAAATGAATTTGCTTCCAAAATTCTCCTGAAGTTTCTCTGAAAATTCTGATACGGAATACGCTCCCGTCCCGATATTGTCTGAAAGTTAGAATACGTGCCACAAATTCACTTGATACCTATTTCTGACATCCAGTTCTATTTGATTTCAATGTTTAATAGTCAACAGTTGGAATTCGACAGCTGATGTGAAATGTGATTTTGCGTTCAAGAGTATTTGATGATTGGCATGCAATAGTGTTATATATCTGACTGAAATTGTTAGTTGACATCTATTGATGTTTAGTGCCTGGAAGCATTCAACAAACAATATGCAATGTTGTTGAAAGTCTGACAGCTTCTGAGATACAATTCTGGGGGAGGCATCCACAGCAACAGCTAGTCTAGCTCTATGGGACCAGTTCCAGTTTTTGTGGCCTGAGGATATGGACAAGATAATTGAAGGGGTTCCGCCACTGCTCTTTCACAATCTTTACCCATCATGGCTTATAATAGAGATTGACTGGGTGGGTCTAGGGACTGCCTCTCTGTGGGAAAAGTGATACAGCCTCTCTTCAAGAGGCCCTTACTAGACTCAGACATTTGTGACAGTCAATAGTATCACTATTGTTTATGTTTCAGCAGCTTTCAATACCATCAACCACGGTGTTCTCCTGGAGTGGATCTGTGGATTGGGAATTGAAGACATGACGTTCCTGTGTTTCCACTCCTCTCTGCAGGGCCATTTCCAGAATGTTGTAATAGCTCTATCTCCTGGCCCCTGTGCTATGGGGGTCCCACAAGGTTTCATCTTGCCCCTCCCCAACATGCGCCTTAACATCTATATAAAGCCACACTATGGAAAGCAGAGACATCACCTTGCCAACAAAGGTCCGTATAGTTAAAGCTATGGCTTTCCCATATGTATGGAAGTGAGAGCTGGACCATAAAGAAGGCTGATCGCCAAACAATTGATGCTTTTGAATTATGGTGCTGGAGGAGACTCTTGAAAGTCCCATGGACTGCAAGAAGATCAAACCTTTCCATTCTTAAGGAAATCAGCCCTGAGTGCTCACTGGAAGGACAGATCCTGAAGCTGAGGCTCCAATATTTTGGCCACCTCATGAGAAAAGAAGACTCCCTGGAAAAGACCCTGATGTTGAGAAAGATTGAGGGCACAAGGAGAAGGGGACGACAGAGGACGAGATGGTTGGACAGTGTTCTGGAAGCTACCAGTTTGACCAAGCTGCGGGAGGCCGTGGAAGACAGGAGTGCCTGGTGTGCTCTGGTCCATGGGGTCATGAAGAGTCGGACATGACTAAACAGCAACATGGTAAAGTCATCCTAGGATTTGGAGCGCTCTGTCATCAACATGTGAATGCCATCCATCTCTCTTTCACCTTGTCATGAGGATTAGGAAAGCCTGAAAAATACATGCAACTGTGTATCACCTGTAGTTTAGCCCATCAATAAGGGCATTTTATTCGCTTATCCTCTGCTAGGTTCTGGACTTTTTTGAAGGAACATAGGAATCTGAGAAGCTGCTTTATACTGTGTCAAACCATTGGTCTATCTAACTCAGTATAGTCTTGGCATTGGCTCTCTAAGGATTCAGACCCTTCCTGGAGATCCCGGGTATTTTACCTGCATGCAAAGAAGATGCTCAACCACTGAGCTATCACTCCTCCCCAATGGGCTGGATAAGGGCCAGTAAGTTGAGACTGAATCATAAGACAGAGATGCTGCAAGTAGACTGTTTCTATGTCTGTGAAGTAGGCAGACAACCTACTTGTGATCATTATAAAGAGAGGAGGAGGTATGGAAATGGGGGTGGTTTGTGTGCAAGGGGGAAGCTGAAAAAGGGAAAGGGGGGTTGGGGTTCAAAGAGATCTGCAAAAAGGAGGGAGTAGAAGGCATGGAAATGGACTGAAGACAAAGGCAGGATATGAAAAGGGCTGCAGAGTAGGAGAAGTTACTTAACAAGTTTCTAGTTTTTTTCCTGCAGGTCTGGGAGGCCCCTCCCTCCTGAGTCCCAGGTGTGGTCACCATTTCTTTCTCTGATTGCTTAGCAACAGTGACTAAGTGATTAAGCATCCTTAACTGCAGCAGCTTCTATGTTTCTGTCTAATAAAATGTTGCCTCTATGTTTTGATTTCTAACTTTCTTTATACATGTCAAATTGAGTTGCTTTTAAAAATTAAAATTAAGAATCTGGCCCCAGACTTGAGGCCCAGTACATGTGTACCCCTGGTCTGTGGCCCTGTTTTGTGACCCTGGCATGAAGCATATATTCCCCAACTACAATGTCTTCACACATGTGAATGGGCCTGTCCGCTAAGGTCCAGTTCTGTTCCCCATCCAAATCCATCAAAACTGAAACCAGCATGAGAACGAGAACCACATTCCATGCCTAAATTTTAAAACATCCAGTAATTGGCGCAGCTCTGTTTCGACCTGCTGATTTGTGGGAGTTGATAGATCTCTTATTCTATTAAAATCAAAGTCATCCAGGGACAGTTTGTGAAGCACGCTTAGATCAACATGAGGGAAGCAGGACATGAGGAAAGGTTTCTCTGTTACACACATTTCACAGACTCAAGCCTCATCAGCCATTTGGATTTTACAGTAATGTGACTTCATGGATTTATGCTACAGCAGAACTGAATTGTTTGCAATTCTTGTTTGTTCATGCTGAACTCCTTATCTTGAGCAAGACAGCTTATTTACATTACAGCTAGAAAACAGCTTTTCTCTATATTGATCCAATGTTAGTGAAAGAAGACCAGTCTTAGGTAAACAGCATTTATACCAGCAATAAAAAGCTGAATGAATCTGCCCTAAAAAAATGTATTGCTTGCTTCTACTGGGGCGAACAGGAGCATTTCTACCTATTCCAAACTGTCAATGCCTTATAAACCGCACTTTAACTTCCCACCAAGCAAATCTCTCAAGAGGTTCCCCTCTTGCTTGAACCTTCCCGCGAGTAGCTGTTTTCGCCAGCATGTTTATAAGATTTTTAAGAGTTCCCTCACACATCTCCTGCAAAAAGAGTAAAGTTGTCGTTCTGATATTCTAAGATATGTTTCAGCGCTCACAAAGGGGGGCTTGTTTAAGAAGCAGTCTTCACTTCAAAACCATAATTGATTTCTGCCAAGCTTGCAGAAAAACACTTTTTCCCCCTTCTTTTTTTTTGGTACATCAATGCTTTCATTCCAAGCAACTCCTCATGAATAAATCTCTCTCAAAAACACTAGATACGAAATGGAAATATTTTAGTAGCTCCTGCAAATTCCTCATAAGCAATTTTGTCTAATCGGTGCTTTTTATGCGGCACATAAATCTCCTGCCTTGCATAAAGTGGTGGCTTATTATTTGCCACCTTATTATATTAAGCTTATCTACTATACATGTAAGGTCCTCCTTTATACAAGCCTCCCCACCCCCACCCCCACATGAACTGAAATAATGCCACACAAATCTGTAGGACTGTTCAGTAATAGATGTTTTTCCCTCACTAAATCAATTCAGGGGCTAATTGGGGTGGAAGGTGACTATCTCTAGTGGTTATAAATACATTTGCATTGCTATCAATCTCTCCCCCTCCTTTTTTTAAAAAAGAAAAAACAAGGCGAGTGTTTAACCAGGCAGAAGAGAAAAGGAGAAGGGGGGGGGAGAGAACTGTATGGTTTCAAATAGATAGGCAATGCTGCCATCAAGTGGCAAAACTATTAGTTGAACTGCTGACGAATAAAGCTACTGGCATGAACAATGACAAGCCAAGTTAATTTCCCAAGCAAGGAAAACGGGAAGTAAGGAGAGCGTACAAGCCCAGCTGAATCGGACCAATGGCTCATCTGTGCCTATCAGGGTTGTCTATCCTGTAGCAAACCTGCTAGATAGTAAAATGACTTGCATGTGGCATTGTCAGTGAGCCTCTTGGGCTTGTTGATCAGAAGGTCAGCAATTCGAATCTGCACAGCAGGGTGAGCTCCCGTTGCTTTGTCCTAGTTCCTGCCAACCTAGCAGTTCAAAAGCATACCAGTGCAAGTAGGTAAATAGGTAGTGCTGTGATGGGAAGGTAAACAGTGTTTCCATACACTCTGGCACTCGTCACTGTGTCCCGTTGCGCCAGAAGTGGTTTAGTCCTGCTGGCCACATGACCCGGAAAACTGCCTGTGGACAAACGCCGGATCCCTCGGCCTGAAGCGAGATGAGCGCTGCACTCCATAGCCACCTTTGACTGGATTTTTAACCATCCAGAGGTCCTTTATCTTTACCTTTCACCTGTCTGTGAAGGCTGTAAAATGCATTAATTCAAAATTCATTTGCTCGCTGAGACCAGTTCAGGTAGGGATGGCAAATCTGTGACCCTCCAAATGTTTATTTAAAGCACACTGTTCTGT
The DNA here is from genome assembly GCA_034642415.1 of Podarcis siculus. NCBI lineage: Eukaryota > Metazoa > Chordata > Lepidosauria > Squamata > Lacertidae > Podarcis > Podarcis siculus. The sequence continues at coordinate 5,139,764 of JAXCMG010000024.1, read as the reverse complement.
TTAAAAAGGCTCCCCTTTGCTAATGCTAAGCCAGGCATACAATGTTAAGCCAGACATAGCATAAAAGGAAGGAGATTAGGATGTGAGAAGGAAAAAACAAACACAGGTGCCATTTTTTTGTGACAATTCTTGTGCTGACCAACTTGAATGGAAAGAATAAAATGTTGTTGGGTTCTTGACAACCACCATCCCGTCATCATGGGCAGCGGTCAGGGATGATGGGAACTGGAGTCCAACTCCTACTTCTATTGCTCCAGAGGGCTGGAGGCAAGAGAAGGCAATTATCAATTCTGGAAGCTTGAGAAGCTTGCATTGTACTGGTGGAGAGTGGCTGGCTAGAGACAAGAAGGGTGGCTTTTATTTTATTGTTTAAAACAGTTGCAGTCTGTTTAAGACAAACCAAGTTAGGATGTAATCCTACACACTCATCAGGGAGTAAGCTTAATCCTGAGTAGACATGTTTAGGAGAATGCATTATTGTGGAATAAATCCAGTCCTGTTTTCTCCAATGTGTATATAACTGGTGTCCTCAAATGTTCTCTTATTTCCCAGAAAATCCATATCTGTTTTGTTGTTTATTTGATGATAATGACCGCTCACCCCCTCCCAACAGGTGGGAGGGGTTTGCGACACCGAGAGGGGCTTACCTGGCTGGGGGCCACCCACCTGTGTTAGGATGGCTGGGGGCAGGGCCGATGGCCAAGGGAAAAGAGGCCGACCCCTTCAGCCAAACCTCACTTCGTTTCTTCCTTTTCCAGGTTCACCCACCCAACCCTCCCCAATTGATATTTCTTACAGGTTAATATTTTGCCTTCCAGATCAGCAGACGCTGCTGCGGTCGTAAGATGGTTGCTGTATTCAGAACCGGGAAGGAATTTTCCCTGCATTGGCAGGTTTCGCCTTCCCCGTAGCATTTTCGTCACAACTTTGGCGGTTTTTAGGCCCTGGCAAGGTATCCTTTAGTCTATCTTCATGTCGGGGGAGAAGCATTTCATGCACCCTCCACACGGTGGTGTTTGCAGGGCCTGTTAAAGGGTTGATGGCCCTACAGCAGCGGCGTGTAGGTCAAACTCCCGGCTGAGGTTAAGTGCGAAGGCACACTGTGTAAGTTTGTGGTTTACAGTTCCCTCTCACTGTACCTCATTGCCCTGCACCTCCTCAGACCCTGTTGGACTGAAAGGGTTACATGCTAAGGCCTATGCCAAGTTTTCCTACATCTGAAGTTCCATAAAGTTGTGGCCAATTTGAGCCCATCCCTTGCTCTTTTGTCTCATGCTTGGGGAGGGGGCTGGGCTCCACAGACAGGGTTCAGCATGTGTGCTCGTAATAACTGCAAATGTGCCCTTCTGCAGACCCCCAGAACCATGCTGGGAACACAGCAGTATGTGTAGCTACTCACACACTAATTTAAAATACCAAATTCTTTGCTTCATTTAAACTAGAACCATGCAGGTTCTTAGCTGCATAAACTTGTGGTTAAGGTTCCTGATGTCTTCAGGAAGTGCACAGGTGGGACTTGAAGGCAATAACCCTTTTCTACCTTTGTTACCCACAACTAACTTTAGAGCACTAAACTAGGTTATCTGTAGAGAAGTGCCTTCACCTGCACATTAAGATCAGCTTTGGACTGGGTTACCAGACATCTCTGGATTTGCAAATCTGTCCCCGGGAAACATGGCAGTGGCAGCCTCAGCAGCCCGGAGCCAGCCTGGTAGTGTAGTTGGCTCTGGCTGGCTTCAGGAGCTGCTCGCTGCCGTGACACCGCCATTTTTCCTCACTGGACAATGGCGTAGCGTGGGGGTGCAGGGGGGCCGACCGCACCGGGCGCAACATCTGGGGGGCGCACTTGCCGCCTCTGGAGTCGCCGAAGAGCCTCGGGCGCAGGCTGTAGCAGAGCCCCATGTCTCGCGGAACCGACGAGCTGTGCGCACGTCCGGGCTGAAGGTGTCCGACACGCAGCGGCTCTCAGCGCTCACCGCAGAGGGCGCACCAGGCAGCCCCTCCTCACAGCCCCACCGCCGCCGCCGCCGCTGCAGCTGCTGGGCCATGTTGCATTTTCTTCGCCTCTCTGCCCTCCTCCTCCTCCGGGCAAGCGGCGTCGTTTGGGCGGCAGCACCAGCGGCAACTCGCCTCAGATCACCTGACACGGACCCGCCGCCGCCACCGTGGCTACCTTACCGTAAATACCCCAGCCCAGGCAGCAGCAAGAAGAAGCTGGCAGCGGCAGCAGGTTAGGGGTTAGGGGGGCGCAAATTACTTGCCTTGCCCCGGGTTAGGGGGCGCAAATTACTTGCCTTGCCCCAGGTGCTGACAACCCACGCTACGCCGCTGCATGGAACTGAGCAGGATCTCAGTTTACAAAAAAGCAGTGGCTCTTCAAACAGCTCTGTGTTTTCAAATGGGGGGGGGTGTTATTTACTTGCTACAGAGGACCAAGTTATCATGGAAAAAAAACTTTTAAGAGAGCATCTCAGAGCTGGGGGAAAGACCAATTAAAATTATTGGCGAGGGAAAGAGCTGCAAGTAAGCTCAGTGGTAGAGAGCATGATTTGCATCCAGAATGACTCAGGTTAGGGGTTAGGGGGCGCAAATTACTTGCCTTGCCCCGGGTTAGGGGGCGCAAATTACTTGCCTTGCCCCGGGTGCTGACAACCCACGCTACGCCGCTGTCACTGGAAGTCCCCATATGATGAGTCTTGTGCACAACACATCATATGGGGATTTCCGGAGAGGAAAAATGGCGGGTGCCATGGCAACGGGCAACGAACAGATCCTGAAGCCAGCCAGAGCCAACTGCGCTACCAGGCTGGCTCTGGGCTGCTGAGGCTGCCGCTGCTGCCGCCACTGCCAAAGGGGAACCGGGGACGTCCGGCGATGCAGGTCTCCTGCTCCCTTTCCCCGATGTTTTGAATGATCGGGAGAGGCTCGGGAGTCGCGGCCGGCTGGCCGTTGCCCAGTTTTTAAAAAACTCTGCACATTTATGTTTCACAAGGTGCAAAAGAAAGGCTTTGCACCTTGCCTGGCAGAGAAGTCGTGCACCTTGCACCCCTCCTGGGCAACAGCCGCCCATCCTTGACTTCCGAGCCTCCCCCAAAGAAAGGAGGAAAGGGGGCAGGAAGTCGGGCATGGCTCGGGAGTCATGGGCGGGCAGTGCGCTGTTGCCCAGTTTTTTAAAAAACTCTGCATTTATCTTTCACAGGGTGCAAAAGAAGGGCTTTGCACCTTTATACAATATGCATGTGTGCTTGGGCCCAGGCTCTTTTGCCTCACCATCCCCACTACTGACTCCCTGTTGCTACTCAGCTTCAAAAAAAAAAAAGTGTCCCTGGATTCATTTTTAAAAATCTGATAACCATAGCTTTGGAGGCCTCAGCTTCTATCACCACCAGTAAGACTGGCATGCACTAAAGGCAGTGCCTTCTTGGTGGTGTCCCCTGCCTAGCTATGGAACTCCCATTCCAGCAGTCCTTAAACACTCAATTGGTCTGGGTGTCCTTTTCCTAAGGGCCTTAGCGTTGTTGGTTTTTTGAAATTTCTGACGTTTCATTTTATTTATAAATCCGAGAGATTTGTCTGGCATAACTATAGTTTTTGAGAAACCCATGCTGTGTCTTAGTAATCACAGCATCCTTTTCTATTACAGCTCAAAGAACTGTTTAAATATCTATTCTAGGACCTTTCCGGGTAACAATGTCAAGCTCACCAGTTGGTAGTTACTTGGGTCTTTCTCCCCTTATTTTTGAAGATGGGGGCATCATTTGCCTGCCTCCAGTCTGCAGGGACCTCACCTGTTCTCCAAGAATTCTCAGAGATTATAGACAGAGGATCTGAGATTAGATGCGCAAGCTCCTTAAGTATCCTTGGTTAAACATACCATTTCCTATTTACAGTCTGAGATTGAACAGTCCGGCAATAGCTGTATCACCAGAGGTGCCTGTGAGTCATGTATCAGTGCTGAATCATACATTCAGCTGTTTTAGGTGTAAGTAACCTGATCTTGGAACAAGAGATAAGACTACATGTTCTCAATGGACTGCCTACACAGGCCATTAGCAATTTATTCAATGGAGTGGGTGGCAAAATAAGAGCGCAATCTTTCTGCAGATTGTGATTGGGGTGTACCCTATAAACAAAATACTCATGGCTGCAATTCTGTGATTTTCAGATGGATTCAATGGAGCAAGAATGACATTAGCATTCATTCATATGCTTGGCAAGTCTAGGAACTGTGTCTGTAAGGTATTTTACATTTGAATGACGCCACTGAAATTTGATATAGTCAATAATAAAAACTAATTGAGAGAGCACTAAATGCACTTATGGGAAGTCAAATGATACAGGGCTAAGTCGGAAGGAGCTCAGGTTGAGTAGCTTGTGCATCATATTCTAAGCCCCCATGGAAACAAGTTTGTCTGTTAGCTACATACGCAACACTTTAGTAGTTGTAATGTGTTACATCTATTACAGCAAAATTGGACTAATCACTTCGATACATAAAAGCTTGCCTTAAAGTGCCTTATATAGACGAGGCCTGACCTTTATGATACAAATTTCATTTCATTTCACTGTCAGCTCGTACATTTATTAATGCTTAACACAAAGTATTTCGGAAATATTACCTGACAATTTCACAGTGCATTTTATTCACGCCAAGGTTTCATCTTCGCTGCCATTGGCTTGGCATATTACAACTGCTAGAGAGCTATTATTTCAAAGCCTGGAAGGTCTCACACACACACACACACACACACCTGCCTGTGAATCAAACTGTAAGCTTCATGTTTTCTAACTGCCTCATCTAAATTCAATACATTACTGACATAATATGTTTTCCTGAGTCTTTTCACACCTGGTTCATTTGGCAATCTACATGTTCTGGTGATTATTTCATCGTCCATGGGGGGTCGTCTTACTCCAAGCATTGTTCAGAATGTTCCAAACAATAAAAAGACCATTGGAATGATGCCAAGAATTTTAAATAGTATCTATGTTCCATCAAATGTATTTAGTCCCTTAATAAGAGTTTCTTTTTCTAAACCTTGGTACTGAAATGGGAAAAAAATCATCATCATTTCTGCTATATATTCAAAAGTTCCCGTAGAAACTGATCAATAGGAAACTGGAGGTTTTGATGAAAAAGCTATGGTCAATTTCCAATTCAATTCTATCGTTGCCTTAATTCATCAGACTAGCATTCTGCTGTATTTCAGCTGCTAAATGTATTTAATTAATCCTGAGCCTGTCAGTTGCATATCTCTTGATAATTATTGCAGTTATGTTAAATTTTAAACAATTCTTTGACTGTCTTTCATTTCCATAACTATTCTATATATTGATTCAAAGTCAAGACCATTGCTCTTGGTATTATCTACCTACCTACCTACCAGTTCATATAATCCTATGGACAGATAACAAACTGAAATTGAAATTAACCATTTGTTATCACGTTTCCAAAATATATGAAGGGTGCTACAATATTGTTGCATGGTTTTTCGAATGACAGCTTCAATATGTATAATGCTTATTTTGCATTTATAAGCAACCACAACTGAGCTCTCCTAGGACACTGAAAAGCTAGACAGCTAGAAACTAATAGTTATTTATGTTCAATGATGCATCATATACATCATGTAAAATGCCTGAAATTTGCTATTAACCCCTCAAATGCGGTATTCACTTTACAAAAAACAAGTTTGGGTGATAATTATTCAGAACAAGAGCCAGCAAGTGAAATACAAGGGAAAGTATACAAAATTATCAATTTTATTAAAATATTTGTCCCTTGTGGTTTCCCCCCGTTGTTTATTTACCTCATGCCTTGAAGAATTCCAATCACAGTGTATGATCAGCTTCAGGGTCAGTAGCCCAAAAGTATTTTATTTTTTATTTTATTTTTGCTATTTACTTGTAAACCCCTTGAGTTTTGTATTGGTTCTTTACCATCTCTAGATTCCAAACTGGCAACATTTATGCATTTCTAACAAAATCTATTTATTGCCTCCCAAAAAGTTGGGGGGAGATGACAGTGCAAAGGAAATATACAATATAGTTAATAATCGTTATTCCAGTAGGTTAAACTTGTTCAAACTCACACACTCTTAATTTCTTCCATAGCTCTATTTTCCAAATATGTAAAATTGTCCATTTCTTCATCGCTGCCATTTCCCTGTTTCCCTGTTTCGTATTTCCAATGCCTTGCCTGTATATTTTTTTCATTAACTAGCAAATTTCAGAAAATGCAAATTTATCAGCATTTGGAGTACCTCTAACTATTCCCAGGCGTATATATTTAAATAAAACACTCGGCTATGCACCAGTTTGTGCTAGTTCTGCAAAAAGTGGAATACTGAGTGCTTCTTCCCTTGCTACAACACATACTCGTGATGTGCTGTGTGTTGAAGACAAAATTGTTATTTTTATGTCAAGCAGGGGGGAAACTTGCAATATTTCACCAGCGCAGAAAACAATGCAAGCCTTTTGGAAACAGTAGAAATTATTATCTGGCGCCAGCAAGGGAAACACAAGGAAAGAGGAACCCTCATTTTTATTTTCGGATCATAGAATACAAGTTGGAAGATACCCCAAGTGTAAGCAGATGGAGGTCCAACCCCTGCAAGGCAGGAATCTTGAAATGCAGGCATAGTTTGCCCCCCGTGAGGCTTGAACCTGCAACTCTGAGATTGAGAGTCTCATGCTCTACCGACTGAGCCTTAGGGCTCATTAACTCTTACTTTTGCTCTGCATCTCTAGACACAGGTTTCCAGGACCATGTTTGAGCCTTTTTTTTGCCCTGGCTCTTTCCCTGTGAAAATTTGCTCTTCGTGGTTCGAGGACCCGTACCCCGCGCAGTGGAATGAAACACAAGGACACGTGATATAAGGTTAATGGGCAAGAAAAGGCCACAACTTTATTGATTACAGCAAGTGAAAAGGTATTGGCTTAGGCATTGGATTACGTCAGCTGACTCTACCCACTCAGAGAGGGGTGAGTCTAAAAAAACAAGGGGGGGGTTATTCACCAGTAGGTGGAGCCTGTTGATGCTAATCCAACTATAGGCTCACCCCTGATGTCACCGAGGCTCGTGGCCTCCCGCCACGCAGGCATCGGACAGAATACATGACCGCCAGATTCCTTTAACGGAATACCCAAAAATTGAAGGCGCAGGCGATGGCCACACCTAGCCCTTCGACACCACAACACATGACTCGCGATGGGACGAAGAAAAGTGAGGGCTGGAGGCTGGCGCCTCAGCAATTTAGGCTGCTGTACACGCCCCCCCTTGAAGGCACCTGGTTGGGTGCCTGGCCGAGGGCATGGGCACCAGCCAGGTGAGTGGGAGGCAGGGGGCAAACGCCCCCTGCTTGAGGCGGAGTCCAGCTCCCGGCCACAACCACTCCCCTCTCTTGCAGGGAGGAGAGTCTTTACCACAGAAAACAATTCCACGGAAAAACTTGGGAATTGCCGTTTGCTCCGTTAAAGATCAGTAAAGACCGGTTTTTCCTGGGGAAAGCGGGGGGGGGGTGCAGATCTGTGCTTAGAAAAATGTGGATGACACCTTAATGTGGTTGACAATCAGTCTCTCTCTATATAGGAAGATTCCTGCAGGGAAGAATCATGCCGCAGCAGGTGACTCCGGGTTAGCATTAAACACAGTTGGCACTGTGGCACAACTGGATTTAGGATCCAGCACAGGAACGTATGCCAGTTTTGAGAGCATTAAAAAAAAAGGCCAAGCCTATCAACTAAATTATTTTTCAGGTCTGTGGTTCTTCAGATTGGTGGGTATTCTCTCTGCATCAACGCCAGTAATTGGCTGCCATGGCAACTTGGCCTGCTGTCTTCATACCAGGCAGGTCATAGCAAACCAGGGAGGGGCAGGGGGAAGATGTATTATCACTTTTTTTTAATTAATATCCTATTATCTTGTACCTGTTTTAAGCCTGTCCTTTTCCAGTTCTCTTAACTGTTTGATGTATTATGTTCCTCAATTGCATCTCTATTTTTCCTATAAATCTTGACCCTTATTTCTTTCTTATTGTAGGTGTAGGGCTTTGTGTACTAACCCTTTGTACTCTTTTCCTTTGGGTGTTATTCTGATTTGAATCCTGTATACCAAGAGCAAGGGACGCGGGTGGCGCTGTGGGTAAAAGCCTCAGCACCTAGGGCTTGCCGATCGAAAGGTCGGCGGTTCGAATCCCCGTGGCGGGGTGCGCTCCTGTTGCTCGGTCCCAGCGCCTGCCAACCTAGCAGTTCGAAAGCACCCCCGGGTGCAAGTAGATAAATAGGGACCGCTTACTGGCGGGAAGGTAAACGGCGTTTCCGTGTGCTGCGCTGGCTCGCCAGATGCAGCTTTGTCACGCTGGCCATGTGACCCGGAAGTGTCTCCGGACAGCGCTGGCCCCTGGCCTCTTAAGTGAGATGGGCGCACAACCCTAGAGTCTGTCAAGACTGGCCCGTACGGGCAGGGGTACCTTTACCTTTACCTTTATACCAAGAGCAAACTTATTAGCCTAGAGTGCATCCTTATAAAGTCAAAATGCCACCATCTATCCACAAGAGAGAATGCCCTTGTCTCTATTACACTCTCATGGAGATACATTGGGGGGAAGCTTCACTATCAATTTGGCACCAGCTAAACCTATTCTTATTCTTCAGTCTTATGTGTGTCTTTAATGATATTGTTAATTGATACTCAGTTCAGGCTTTGCTGGAGTTTTTTTTACAGCTGTTATTAAAACAATGCACAATAGTGATGCACTATGTTGTTATGTTTTAACCTGGAGGCACAAGCCAAGCCCTACTTGTTTCTTCAAAGTATATATTTGAAGTGCTTTTCAATGCTTTTTTAAAAGCCTCAAGAACACAGCTTTCCCTATTCAGTCTTAATTTTTGTATTAGCACAGAGTAATCTTATTTTATAATATAGAATACAGTCATACCACATGTTACGTTTGCTTCATGTTACATTCTTTCAGGTTACGTCCCACAGCGACCCGGAAGTACTGGAAAGGGCTACTTCTGGGTTTCGCCAATCACACTTCGTGCATGTGCACAAGCGCCAAATCGCACTGCGCACCTGCACAGATACGGCACTTCAGGTTGCACTCTTTTCATGTTGCGAACGGGCCTCCGGAACAGATCTCGTTCGCAACCAGAGGTACCACTGTAAATTACAGAAGACCTGCATGACTCTAGTCTGCTATTTTCTTGAAAGACCTTTAGACCCCTAAAAAAAAAATGTTGTTGTTACTACTACCCACCCTTCACCAGGTGAATCACCCCACCCAACAGAAAAAACTGCCACATGCATTGTAAAACCATGATTATGTTTAACATGTCACAAGTTAACCGTGAGTTGCTCTACAGATAATCAAGCCATGGCTTGTTTCTATGAAGTGTGGTTCGTTTTCATCTGCTTTTGCCTCATGCCTTTGTAGTTTGGTGAGCTTCTGTGGTGGGGTCAAATAAACCATGGTGATATGTAATGCCAAGCCAGCAAAACAAAACAATGTTCTAAGACATCATACCAAGGTTTCAGATAGTGGTTTGTTTGCAGTAAACAAATCAGAGTTGAACTGATTGGCAGGGTTCATACATAATACTAAGCTATAGTTTAATAAAACATGGTTTAGCATTATGTGCAAACCAGGCAAGTTGGAGATATCCAACATTGGGCATACTCAGAGTAGGCCCATTCAGTGAGTCTACTCTATGCCTAATGTTGGATATCATCCAGATATATACTAGCTATCCTTAGTTCAGTCACTGCTATTTGCCAGTTAAATCAATTAATCACTATTAAACAAAAAGACTGCCTTTATCAATTATTTTTTATATCACCATATATTAGCTATGAGTTTTATGCACTTTGTCAAACTAATACAGGTTAGACCAAGTCTAAACAAATGTGCCACTAAGCCAGGCTTCCTCAACCTCGGCCCTCCAGATGTTTTTGGCCTACAACTCCCATGATCCCTAGCTAGCAGGACCAGTGGTCAGGGATGATGGGAACTGTAGTCTCAAAACATCTGGAGGGCCAAGGTCGAGGACGCCTGCACTAAGCTAAACAGAATCAGAGATAGAAAAAAGGCCATAATGCATGGACAATGGCATACCTTCACCTTGGAAATAAATAAATTTTGCAAGCCTAGGTTAGATACATTACTCCATATCTGAAGTTGTTAAAAATAGAGTACCGTCAGTAATTACTTTCAGCTTGGTATTTGAAGGAGTAGCACATGCCACTGCAAGCCTGCATTTGCAATGGAGTCATGAAATATGCCTATTGATTCTTTTCATAGTTGTGTACAGACTTTAAATTTAAAATGTTTAGTGGTAGTGGATATAGGCCAGTTGTCCCTTGTAGTCCCTAATCTTCACAGTTTCAATGGTGTGGAAAAGATGGAAGAGACAAGTAAAAAAACTACCTTTATTTTTTCTTCTTCATCTGTTACATATTTTTAAACAGGGATGTGTTTTATTATTCAGACATTCAGGCAATGTTGATTTCATTAGTTTAGACAGGGAAAAAGCATATAAATGCAAACATTGTTGGCTTAACCTGAACATAACTGCATAACTTACTACTGACCAGTTGTGTGTTGCAAGGACAAGGTCTTCCTTAGCATTAAAGTGGAGTACTTAAAAATATTGCTAAATAGCCATGACTAGATTCTGGTCTTTGCAGTAAACAAACAGGTTTTATATTTTTTTAATCTTCAAGTCCATAATTGGATTATGTGTAAGGAGTTCAGATCATATAAACACTGTACAGGCCAAAGAAACCCTTGAAGATGAAATCGAACAGGTGTATGATAGGATACTGCATGTATTTACAAATATTATGAAGAAAAATTTGGTCAAATACTGCAAAGAAAGTGTTCACATTAGGATGGCTACCTTCTCAGCTCAAATAAAAATTAAAAACTCTCATTGGGAGTTTAAGACATTATCAATAATACAAACAGGTAGAGTGAAAACTTTCGACCAAGTAATATAGTCTATGTTTTAATAGGCCAGGTTGAAGCTTGTATACCAAGGATTTACTAAAGTCATTAACAGCAACAGTGACAAACAATGACCAGATTTGCACAATGTGTTCTTATGTGCACCTAATTTCAAGACAATGCACTGCACTTTTGGCTGTTAAGGGAAAAAAATAAATTACAAAACAATCCCTGTAAATGCAATAATGAATCCAAAGGTGTGCATTTATCGATTTTAATACACATTTTGAATGTTACCACAAGATATTAAAAATAAATAAGTATGCCCAAAGGCATGCACTGATAGACAAAGTTATTAAAAGTTAGCTCTAGGAGGCTCTTTTTAAAAGGAAACAAACCATTGAGTTTTGGTCAACAAATCTGTCTAGCCATTTTACTTCCTTTGCTCCATTCTCCACATGATGCTGGCAGCTGAACATGACAAAAGCACACCTCTGTCATTATGGCTTTAAATGAAACAATGGGGGGGCTGCCTTTTCTACTGAACAGTTCACTTGTTCATAATACAGGCACTTCAAGGAGCTATGAGGAAAGTACCTGACCAAGGCTATTAACTGTTTCTTAGTGTCGCAATATTTCACCAAAGCGTAAGAAAGTTCCAGGAACCCCCGGCTGTGATCAGGAACTAAGGGCTAGCATTCATTAAAGGCAGTATTACATCCAATCCATTTCTTTTCTTAAATCAAATAGCAAAATAATTTACAAACAGACCTAAATTTTGTTACATGGCACATCCAGACCTTCACCTTGAAACTTGTTATTCAGCACTAGCTTTCGATTCATTTTTGTTGAATGTATTCCCCGATTCATGTTCACAGTTATTTCCTTGTAGTGTGTGTTTTCATAACTTCTAAGCATCTTTCTGTTGAAGTTTCAGCCTTTGTGTCGGACATAACTGGAAGCACAACTTGCATTATACAAACATTATTTCTGTACAAGCACTATTGCCACTTCTACTACACTGCATTTCAATTAGAGGCACAACAAAAGCTGAGTTTTAAATCCAGATTTTACCAACAGTGATTCACCTGCTCCCCTAGAAACCACAGCACAGACTTTTGGCATCAGAGGACTCCTTCTCTTGCTTCTGTCTCAGTACCACTGGGCAGTGACTGTACCATGTTTTCTGATAGGATTTAATGGTAACAATTTTGCAAATGCAGTACCTTCAAAGCAATGGGGGAGGGGGAAATCAATGTAAGTGTTACTGACAAAAGAAATCTTAAAGCAAGACGGATTTCAAATGTTTGGGTAGTTATGCTTTCATGTCCATTGTTCTCTGAAAAATCACCTGCTTTCGGTATGGCATCAGAAAAACCTCAGCACATGCCAGGTTTATGAAATATCTGGTCTTCAGCTAATCACTGCTAATGTTTTCTATGACAGTTTAGTTTTGCTGGAGGAAAGAGCAGCGTTTTTTCCCCATTGGTCCAGTATCTTAGTGGTCAAATATATACTCATGTGGACACAGATTTAAAGCTTCCAGAAGAGATGATCCAAACTAAATATGTTGAACCACCAAATCAAAGCAAGTATGAGGACCTTCTCATTGAAATAGGGGTGCCAGAAAAACGTGTGGTCACTAATCACGATATAGCAGATGAGCAAGTAAGTAATTCCGCATGGTCTGCCTTCTTCCAAAGTCATTTGTGACGCTGAATGGTTTTCCTTTTCCTTCGCTTGAAAAAACAGCAGCACCTGCAATTGTGAAATGAAAACAGTCTTACATGCAGAACAAGGCATCTCTGATATAAATATCATGCTAATCTAAATACAGTTAAGAAAATTAAGCCAGTTCAAAGCAGGTTAAAGACAAATCACATCAACTTATAGGGAAATAAGTGTAGTAAAGCAGACTTCTAAAACATTTCATCATCTGATATCTATGCAGATGGTGCAATGAAGGTGGTATAGTTATGTGGAATCAACATCTATGGGGGGGAAATAAGCACAACACAAGACAACAGATCCCTGTACGTTGGTTTCATTAGCTACTAACAAACAGTATATGAACTAGGCATGGCAATGTTTGAACATAAATCTGTAGTCATCAGTGGGCATATTTTGTGTGGCTTTGGGGGCTGGTTTATTTGTTGTTATTTTTTAAGCATGTGATGCCATTGAATCTTTTGCTTTTGACATAAGCAACATGTGTCTGAATCAAGAGAACAGCTTGTAGGAATGACTTTTTAAGGTTTTGTTTATATAGTGAAGAATTACTTATGTAGCCTCTTTTACCATTTGATAGTGTTAATGCCATCAGTAAGTGATAAATGCTGACAGTTACACTATAGCATTATGGGTAGCCAAACAGGAAAGAGAGGTGGTGGATGTTTGGACCAGTTTATTCACTGGTGTCATAACGTTCCATCCAACTGCTCTCAGGTCTTTGTACAGAACATGAAGCAGGCTATGTCCCTGCTCCAGCAAAGGAATAGAGCAAGAATGTATTCCTGCCTTTGTGAAAGCAACCAAGCGGCTTGGGCATTAAAGTGTGAAATGTCAAAAGATGAACATTACAGCAAAATCCTGAATGTCTGAGTAAAAATGACACTGCTAACTTCTAAAACATTCCAAAGTTGGGAATCTCTGCCCCATGTCCGTTCAGTATTCTTTAACATCAACATAGAACTGTAACTGCACCCTGTAGTATGCTGCAAAATAAGTTCCAGGATGACAAGCAGAAATCCCCTTTTCCCCTTTCACCAGCCTATATGGACTATGCTACAGAACATGAGACCCAGTATTAGAGAAAAGGCCACTGAAGACACAGTATGGTCTTAAGAGACACAGGTCGTACAACTGATCACACCCTCCCTTACTGAGTGTGAATTCCCTCTGTTCACTTAAACTTGGCACCACCATTAATCAGGGTTCATGCTAACTCCAGTAAGGCCAGCAGAGGAAAAGTGGGAGGCAAATTCACACTCAAGAAAAGCTGCTACCAGCCAGTGTGCTCAATGATGAACAAGAAGGTTCAAAGGGTAAGATAATGTATGATTTGCATACTGCCCTTCATTCGAGGATCACAGGGTGGCTTACAATATAAAAACACAAAAAGGACATACCATCCTAACAAAGAAAAACACCACCCTTCACAGTTTAAAAGGCCATAGACTGTTTAATTAGCCAAAGGCCTGGAAGAGGAATGTTTTTGCCTGGTACCTAAATATATGTAACAAGGGTGCCAGGAGAGCATCTCTGGGGAGAGTATCCCATTACAGGGGTACCACCACAGAAAATGCCCATTCTCCTGTTGCTGCCCTCCAGAGCTCTAGCGGAGAAGGCACACAAAGAAGGGCCTTATATGATGGTTGCAGGATCCAGGATGGTTCATATGAGGAGAGGCGGTCCTAGAGGTATTGTGTTCCTCAGCGGTTTAAGGCTTTCTAGGTCAAAACCAGCACTTTGAATTGGGCCTGGAAACTAATTTATAGTGCAGTCGGATCAGCAACCTGGCTGCTGAATTCTGCACCAACTAAAGTTTCTGAACTGTCTTCAGAGGCAGCTCCATGTTATAAAGCATTGCAGTAATCTAACCTAGAGGTTAACAGAAGTTAAGCTATCCCTGGGTCCAGATAGGGGCGTAGCTGGGGCACTAGGCAAAGCTGGTGGAAGGCACTCTGCGCCACCAAGACCACTTGAGCTTCACACGACAGCAATTGATCCAGGAGTACTCCCAAACAGTGTACCAGCTCCTTCAGAGGAAGTGTAATCCCATCCATCCAATCTAGGGAACCACCCATTAACAGTGCCTCAGTCTTGTCATGCTAAAATGACAGTCAATTTTGGAAGGCTTGCTTGAATGAAGATATTATGCAAATCCAAAAGTGATTAACTTTGGATATATTAATAGTAGCCCAATTTCTGATTATAGCCAACTGAAAATAGGCTCAACCCCAACCATATCAAAGGGGCTTAATAAAATCTGGGTGATTCTGAGAAGCATAATTCTAAGTATTGTAAATTCAAACATTGTTTAACCTCAGTGGATTTGGCTAATCTCTACTTTAAGTGGTTTAGTACTGTGTATTTTATTCCTGTTTTTTTGTGTGTGTTTTGTTCTACTGTTTTATTTGTGACTTTGGGTGCATTTTTATTTTATTTTATTTGCTAGACCACCTTTGTTATTAGGTGACCTAAAATAATCTAGTGAAATAAAAAAATATGAGGAACAAGGAGGGCACACCAGGTTTGGGAAGGCTGATGTAAACAATTATCAAAACACATTACAATGTGTGTTGAAGAAATTGATGCCAATACATGCATAACACTATCCTCAACATAACCCGTTTATTTGGACAAATACATCTTTCATAAAACGTTGTAACTGCTTTGTTTGCATTAAAAAGATAATTACACAACTGTAGAATACCAGTTGCAGCCAATGATATGCTCTTAACTATAAATGGTCACTAGAGGGCCTCGCTATCCCATGTATAACACACAGTTACTATTCTACTATCTATTCCCTTTGAGGCAGAAATTCCAAGTCTGTGAGAAAAGTAGATACATACTCATGACCTGTAACACAGAAGGCGGCATTTATAGTCTACATGAACTTATACTGCCCTAGTTCTAAAGGCTATAAAATGATTTAGGACTTAATTGCTTTGTGCAAACAGTAGTTAACTATTTTCAGGACCTTTGTTCTCACTGCAGCAAATGCATGCAAAACTAAGCTGCCCTGTGCAATGTCATGGGTCTATAATATAGTTGATTTAACAACTTGTCTGCTCCCCACCTACAAAGTAAAGTGTCAAATCTTGCCCAGGCTGAGAGCCAAGGCATGGGAAAGGAAATCTCCTTTTCCCTTAACATCTCTATATGTGACCTCTCCCATCATTTACTTTTAAGATGTGCCTGCACTTCAGGATTTTCCAGGTCTATTTTATAGGCTTTTAATTTCTCGTTGCTTACATCAACTTTGGCTTTGGTTGTCTAATTGTTTTCAGGAGCTTTTCCTCCTCTCTTAGGCTTGCAGTCATCAAGTTCTGCTGGGGTAACTCATCTGTTTCTTGGAAAGCATACTAACCTTTTAAACAACAACTACTACTGAATTTCTATATGCCTGGAAAACATAATTGTTCCAGCCAAATGATGGGGGTGTGGAGATACAAATATGCATCAAAGAGCTGCAAAATAAAGCCACAAGCCAGGCTTATCTAGATGAGACAGCCTCAAAGTACTGGAAACCCTTAAGTTTGATGGAGTACAAAAACAGCTCAGTGAGGACTGTGCAGAACACACTGCCTGTTGTAAAGAAGGCGGTCCTAAAAACATGGGGCAGGGAGAATGAAATATTCTGGAAGAGAGCATGGCTGACTGTAAACATGAATAGGAGGACTGCACACTGCAACATTTTGTTGGTTTCACATACCCTTCTGTCTCTGATATTCAATTTGATATTTCCCATAGCAGGCAGCAAACATTCCACTCCTATTCCTATGCCTCTAAGGGCTGGTCCAGGCCAATTCCCAACAAGGAGGCAATATTTGTAGAGAGCAACAAAAACAGACAGCATAGCTCAGGCTGAAGGGGGACGCAGACCCCAGATGCACTCTTGGTGGCAGCTACTGATGCTCTTTTGCCAGGCTTGTTGTCAGTAGTTGCCAAGAGACCAACCTCCTGACATGAACTCCAAGAAATGCCCAACTAGGCTGAATCCTGTTGCCAGGCCTACAACTGATTTTTTAAAAACCCAAAGGGAATTTCACGAAAAACTCCAAAGTATTTAGAATTCCACCTGAAATATATGTTGTGTTTTAAGGTGACTTCCTTTCCAGGTGAACAGAAGTTTAGATACCGATTGTAAATTATGGTAGCCAAATGTGTTTTAGAGCTAAGAAAGCTAGTTAACAATTATTTATATTTTCCAAAGGACTCCGAGTGTGGATATTGAAATACTACAGAGACTATGATAACAGGGATAACAGTGGGTTGTTAGTAAGCTTATTTGTCCACTTACAACAAATGAAGGACACACATACAGAATACTAGAAGGTATTCCAAGAAAGAAAACAAAGAGACAGATAGATTTAGGAAGCAGAATTTTAAGAAAGGGCTACCCAGGGGGGGGGGACCCTGAGAGGATGAAGTGAGAGCATAAAGAGCAACATTTGGTCCTTTGTCATTTCCTCCTCCTCACATGCAGAGCCACACACCTACGCATCTCCTATTTCCCACGTTTCCTCCCACTTTATCTCATGTAATTACTAATGGGTGGTGGAAAGGTACGGTGACAGACAGACAGGAGCAGGTGACTCAAATCAGTTACCAATCAAACTGCCAAGAAAAGGTCGGATTGACCTAACAAACAGATGTAAAGATTGGCCAACATCTCCATCCTAATAGAAAAAGCAGCTAACCCACCTACCCAACTCCCTCCCCTTCCCCACGCTTCTCAGTACTGAGAAATGAAGCAAAGGATAGTAGCTGTTAGGAAGGCATGCTTCCTAGTACTGTACATGCTTCACCACTTCAAGGAAAAGGGCTACAACGTGGGGAAGGAATGCAGAACATGTGCATTTCTCCAGCATCTCGAATGAACTCTACCTCACTGCTCAGTCTCAGGGAGAATAAAGATGAAGGACTATAGCTCAGAGTAGCTGTTTTGCATGCAAAACATCCTGGGTTCAATGCTCAGCAAGCACTAGGTAGGGCTGGGAGAGATTCCTGCCTGAAACTCTAAGGAGTCACTGGCAGTCAATGTAGACAATATTGAGTTAGATGGACCAATGGCCTGACTCCTATGTTCCTTTCTAGCCTTCAGTTAATCTCTAAACTGGATCAATGCTTCTATAAGATACAGTGAAATTGCCTGGGAAGAGGGAGCTACTTTCATTAGTGAAAGGAAAACTGGTGGTTTAGGCTGTGAGGCTTTGAATCAGGGTGTCTGAATGAAATCAAGGCAATTTAACTCATGATTTGAATCAGCAAGAAGAAGAAAGGATGAAGATTAAGCTTGCCACTGATTCTGCATCAAAACATTGGTGTATATCTGACTACTAAACCATGTTATTTTACAGTTAGTACTTTTACACTTTTCATTCTTACCACTAGACTTTGCATCCCTTTGCCACACAATATATGCATTGCATAGGTTTTCTATGTTTAGCCTAGAGACGGAATGCTTTTAAAATATTCTCATATATAGTCTTTCTTATAACCAGCACTTGTTTAATACATTAATGGTGCAATCCCATGCAGATCCACTCAGAAGTAAGTGCCACTGAGTTCAGTGGGCTTACTCCTAGGCAAGTAGATATAAAACTGCTTTCCAAATTTGGGGATATTTCAAGTGGTCAGATGTGGTACCCTCTAGAAGTTGTTCGACTGCAACTCCCATTATCCCTGACCACTGGTCATGCTGGTCAGTGATGATGGGACTTGTAGTCCAACATCTTGAGGGCAACATAATTACCCCTAGAATATAGTAACATGCACATTCAACTGTTTTATATCCACTTCTTTCCAATGTTGCTTAATTCTGCTTCAGTGCCTTGGCCCAGTCCTACTCTTAAAAAAGCAATAGTAAATTCAAATGACGTGTTCATGGCTGCTAGGTAGGGTTTCTTTTTACAATCAAGCAGCATAAAAATATGAAATAAATGAAATAGGTAGCGTGGGCAGGTGAAAAAAGAGAACAGGGTCCTGCAGTTTTAACTGTTACATAGAAGAGGAATTTTAGCAAGCATATTTTGCATGACTCCATCACAGATTGAAGTAATGTAAGATAGCTACTGGATGGACTAGAGCAGGGGTAGGCAACCTAAGGTTCGTGGGCCGTATGCGGCCCAATCGCCTTCTCAATCCGGCCCACATACGGTCCAGGAATCAGCGTGTTTTTACATGAATAGAATGTGTCCTTTTATTTAAAATGCATCTCTGGGTTATTTGTGGGGCCTGCCTGGTGTTTTTACATGAGTAGAATGTGTGTTTTTATTTAAAGTGCATCTCTGGGTTATTTGTGGGGCATAGGAATTCGTTGTTGTTTTTTCCCCCAAAATACAGTCCGGCCTACCACATGGTCTAAGGGACGGTGGACCGGCCCCCTGCTGAAAAAGGTTGCTGAACCCTGGACTAGAGCAATTTATGTTAATCAAGATTAAAATGAAATGGATATGGTTGGTAGGCAGATCATAAATATTCATCTTTTGAGAAATTATCCAATGGGTTTTATTTATGTAGAAATGTATCTTTTTCCCCTCTGAAAAGGCATTTCTCCCTATTGCACTTAGGCAGTAAGTAACCTGTCACTCAAGGAACTACCCTTT
This sequence comes from Podarcis siculus, assembly GCA_034642415.1. Taxonomy (NCBI): domain Eukaryota; kingdom Metazoa; phylum Chordata; class Lepidosauria; order Squamata; family Lacertidae; genus Podarcis; species Podarcis siculus. The sequence goes on along the minus strand of JAXCMG010000024.1, from coordinate 5,120,482 downwards.
GCAGTTTGGGAGGGTTTTTTTCTAACTCCTCAGTGTTGGTGGGGGTTTTGGAACAATAAGTTGATTTTTTCCCCCAGCTGTTTCCATTGATGTCTTCCAATCTAACTCTAGGACATAATCATAAACAATATCCAAGGTTATGGAAGGACTATACCTGCCACTGACTCTGCTGACATTACAACACCTATTTGCACAGGCATTAAAAAAAATTGCTAGCATTAGTTTGTTGTTTTAAGGAGTCCTGCTGACTCCATAATGTATTTTTTATGATTGAACTACCATTAAGTTTATTTATCTGTTCTGCACAGCTCTTAGGTCATCTGTACTTTAATTGATTAGTAACCTGCCCTAAAATCTTGCTATAGGGCTGAATAAAAGTATATTAAATAAACAAGAGACTTGACATATACACAGTTCAAGAAGAAATGTTCTGTAGTCATTTGCACTTCCCACTACTGTTGACATCAACATGAGCAAGAGCCAGAATGAAAGAACTTCCCACATTCATCCCAGGTTTGTGCAAAGATAAAGCTAGCTGAGAGCTCATTTGTACTGAAAAGGGATGACTGCGATACCATACATGATGCATGTAAGGATGTCATCAGTGATAGGATCTTTTCAGTCAGTGCGGCAATGCTTCTTTCGAAATGCATCTTTGCCTCCTCGTTCTGCACTGCATGGAAATTTTTCCTAGGCAGGCGCAAAACTTTCACTTCAAATTGCAGCCAGAGGCACACTATTTTTGTGACAAGATTTTGCACAAAGTCTGATTATCATTCCCAGTTCTAGATAGGATATATTATTGGTCCATCCCTCAAAGCGTTCTCTGAATGAGATGAACAAAGCAGTATTTTCACTTTTATGATTTATTTTATTTGCCATGACTATTGTGTACCTGACATCATGCTTGTTCTGTAGCTTTACTGAGGCAGGTTTACACAGCTTTCATCAATGTATTTTAGGCTGTGACTTCTATCAATATATTTATGTTCGCTTGTATATTATTATAGCCCATGTTTAAACAAATACACTGGATTATGTTGTTTTAACCTTAATATGCCTCTAGAAAATGCCCCTATGTCTCCCAGTTGTCTGGTACAAATACCAAACAACAGAAGTTTGACAAGCTCTTCTACCACTTTAGAAAATCTGCCATTTAGTTACAGGGTTAGTAAATCAGTATGATAGAAATTAGCTTTGTGCACAGATTGCATTCAGCAATGAAGTCAGGGAACACACAAAAGTATGAATTTGAGAAATGCAAATGTACACAGATTGAGCTATCAGTTAGCAAATAATTACCAATGACTAAACTTTCATAAATATCTGCTATAACTTAGTGGCAATAGTGCTTTAATTGTTTATGATGTTAGCACCTAAAAAATAGTCTGGCCTCTATAATTGCATACCAATAGGTAAACTACTGCATATAATCATTGACATTAAAACAAAAATTTAGAAGTATTAGATAAAAGTACACCAAGATTTGAAAAACAAGCAGAAACAGAAGCAGGCAAAAGTGCTCCTCGATAAGGTAGTAAGTTTCTCATGTTAAAAAAGACCAATAGCAAAAGCCATTAGAATTCATTTGTAATGGTTTTCCAATTGTACTTTGCTCTTGAGAGCTCTTTTGTTTTTAAAATGCTCTGGAGCCTTTTTCTGCCTGCCTGCACTTTAGAACTCACCACATGTTCAACACTTTCTGGCAGCTAATACAAAGAAAATACAAAGGGGAAAGAGAATCAGAATGCTATCCATTGTAAAAGTGCTGCATTTTGCATATATAACATAACACCAAAGTTGTCAAGAACCGAAACGATATTTTACAGTACAACAAATGCACAAACTTTGCTTCTTTGCTACGCAATTTGCTTTGCAAAATTTTCAATGAGGGCATAATTATACCCTAAAAGTGTCCCATGCCCGCAAGCAGAGGGGTTCTTTTAGGTGTCAATAAAGCCCTATTCCTTTTACCACTACCACATCACTGGCGTATGAAGATCTTGAGTTATTTGGAGTTAAGAGAAAAGGGTACTTACATGGGTTTATGGAAAGATGCACCCACCTCCAATTTACTGTACTAATCAGGTAGAGGAGTTAAGAAATATGCTCTGTTGAGTCCCTAGAAAAGGGACTCAAGCTGCAGCCTTCCCTAGAGAATAGCTGCACTCATTTGCATTCTTTTGGGTAAGTAGTTTTGAGAGCTTTCTAAGTTAAAAAGTGACAAATACAAGCAGCGATTGTATTTGAAGCACTTCAACTCAACACGCATGGTCACATGTACCTTGGGGGGCCCTGTGATTTGGAAAGATGCATCTAAAGTGCACCATGAATGCCCCTACTGGGTAGTACTATGACACTGCCCATTTTAAGCAACAGAAATCCCTCCCATGCCAAGTATTTGTTCCCTCCAATCTATCCTATCTTGAGAACCAGGTACTGAAAAACTAAAAGGCTCCTATGCCTTGGAGGTTTTGGATTGTGTGGAAATAACAAAACCTCAATTTTTAACAAGTTTAAATGCAAAACTACTGAAGCCGTTTGTGATTTGCTAGTTAAAGTTATGAACTAAAAATAATGGAAATTACACTTGAAAAGACAGACTAACTCACACATTCAGTACCACAATATGTGATGGTAACATTGTGATTATTTTGTATATGACAATACGTACTTTGTTTCGTCCATTACTTCCACTTCTGTAGGGGCTGTGATGGGTGCATTTGAACGTCCTGCAGTAGGATCATCTGTGTTGAGCTCTCCATTTGTTGAGCTTACAACCTGCAATTACAAGCATTTCCAAAAATCAGACACTTGTAAATGCCCATATTTGGTGCAATATTTGTTTCATAGCATAAGGAGCTGAAATTAGTATATTAATGCATTACTTCTAGGTTATAACTATTTTTCCATTCAAGCCTCGTGCATATTTTTACTAAACTTTCTCCAACTGCTTGTAGAAAAAGCCATCTACAAAAAAATTGACTAGTTAAAGGAGAAAAAAGTGAATAACTACTATATTTAGCAATAAAGGATTTGCCGTAAATTGCAACAGCTATTACTATGAAGTATAGCTTTAACTTCAAGCATTGGCAACATTCAGTGGCGCCTCCTGTGGCAACTTGTAAATGCCAGCTGAAAACTTTTCTATTCTGCCAGGCCTATACAGGCAATGGTTTCCTGGTCTTTTCCCTGAACTTTATTGTTTTTTAACTTGTTTTAAACTTTGTGTGTTTTTATGTATTCTTGTTTTTACTGTTGTAAACTACTCTGATATACTTTTGTAATATAAGAGTATATAAATATTTTTATAAATAAAATAAATTCTACAAAAGGGAGAATGAAGGCTTGTCCTATGAATGTCCTGTGAAGGGCCATTTCAATGAACGTACATGCCCACAAAAACATAATGAATATGATACCAAACACTCTTCAAGCCTATTCTTCTTCTGAGTATACTTTCACCTTAGTAAACAAGCGGTGTGTGTGCAAGAATTTCGCATGCCAGATGGAATGATCTCCTCTCTCCCTTTCTGTGTGCCATTCTCCCAAGCCGCCATAGCCAATTTCTAGGGTGCAGCAATGGGGAGAGCCCCACTGTGAAAGCAGAAGTCCTTGCACAGGGCTTCCACTGACAGGGAATGTTGTGTTAATGCCATCCATAACATCCAAACATCTAAATTTTTCCTTCCAGTAGCACCTAAAAGACCAACTAAGTTAGTTCTTGGTATGAGCTTTCGTGTGCATGCACACTTCTTCAGATACACATTTTTTTTGTTTTGACTATGGCAGACCAACACGGCTACCTATCTGTAATCCAAACATCTGCTTTGCTTGCTACATGTCTCATGGTACTACCAAAGATCTGGGAAAAACTTTTTTGGGGGGAAGGGGGTGTATTTCAAGAAATCAAATTAATATAAACCTGACTTGTTCCTTACAAAAACCACAAAGCATCAGCCAGTTTTCAGTCTTGCTGGCTACAGGGGTCTGTTTCACCAGCAGATTCTGTTGAGGGAATGCTCTTCATGGAGCAGTACCCAGCAGGACTGAACCTCACCACCCAGCTCATCTTTAGACATCGCCTAGTTGATGGATAGGGAAATGGCAGGTCAAGATTGGTCTGTGGACCAGCCCTAAAGCAACAGCAAACTGGGAGCCTATAGTAAAGGTAAAGGGACCCCTGACCATTAGGTCCAGTCGCGGACGACTCTGGGGTTGCGGCGCTCATCTCGCTTTATTGGCCGAGGGAGCCGGCATACAGCTTCCGGGTCATGTGGCCACCATGACTAAGCCGCTTCTGGTGAACCAGAGCAGCGCACGGAAACACCATTTACCTTCCTGCCGGAGCGGTACCTATTTATCTACTTGCACTTTGACGTGCTTTCAAACTGCTAGGTTGGCAGGAGCAGGGACTGAGCAAGTCCTAGGCTCTGCAAGTCCTAGGCTCTGTGGTTTAACCTACAGCGCCACCCGCGTCCCACAAGGAAAGAAAATACAAGAAAAGAAAAGCCTATAGGCATGTCTAAAATATTTAGGAAAAACCCCAAGTGAAATCTGCCTCTCATAATAAATAAGATGTCTGGATAATTTGCTGGGGGGGGGGAGAGAGAACCATTTTTTAAAAGACCTTTTATAAGTGTTTCAAGTTACTGCAACACAAGAACTGTGAAAGAGACAATTCATCAGAGCTATTCAGCTGACATTTTCAGGAACTAAGGCAAACTTTTGTAAAACAGGAATGTAGGAGGCTAGCTAGTGAAACACTAACAATGAACGGTATGTTTCTTCCAGAAATCAAAGCAAGTGAGAAAAATGGACAGTCAGAAGAATTTTCTTTTTTATGTCTTACATTGACAAGTCAAATAGTGTTAGACAACCAACAAATTTCTCTCCACAACTTGAATCATTCATTCGCTTTAATGGAAGCTAAATAGACAGGATAAAACTGAAGACAGATTTCCCAAAGCACCATAACCACACGTTTGAGACTTTCAAAATACCCTAATCACTACCAACAGATGCTTTGCTATTCTGTACTTACTAAAATGATAGGTAAATGAGATCAGTGAACTATTTTGAATGCATAAGGTCAAGGCTAAAGCTTTCCATTTTAAGATGCTTTCAGGTGCTTTATAACCGCCGAAGTTAATAATGTAGGTCACTATCTTCCAACACAATAAAAGTATTTTTGGGGCAACAGTACATACGGTCCACCCATTTACAAGGGTGAACACAAAGAACATTTTGCCACACAAGGCTGACCTGCTAGTGATGACAGCAGGTCCTCAGGTCGTAGGAGAAGGGATGTGTTCTGTTTAGAAGTGTACACTTCCATGAAAGCAGCACTAGGTTCCCATTCATAGTTCAAAGAGACAACCTATCTCATTGCTCTGGTACTGGGACCTGACCCTCTCATGCCAACTCTTGTGTTTGTTTAGCACTAGCAGCAATCAGTACTGCTGTGCCAGTAAACAATGCTTTTTGCCCAATTCATCTGTGCTGCAAAGGAGATTATAAAGAATGGATTTGCTAACAGCCTCTTATGTAGAATCCTAAATGTTAGCAGGTTGAACAAGCAAAAACACAGCACTATAAAAAGGTTACTGAAATCAAGTGGGATAGAACTGCATAGCTATACTCTATTTGCTGGAATAGGCTATTTTTTAGGTGCAAATGGCACAAGCCTCTCCTGTGCTGAAGTTAAACCAGAAGCACATAGGTTGCATGCTATTGGAAAGTAGTCAAGATTAAAGTTTCAGGTGTCACTACTGAATTAGTTTACTTAAAAGTTTTTCTTCCTTTACAGAAAACTTGTATTTGAGATCTCCCACAAGTTACACATTTTTATTTCAATATTATCATTCATAATAGCTATCCACAACCTTAAACTCCAATTTTGGCTATGAACATTTTATTTGGAAACCCAACCCAACCACTCATTTCAGATGTTACATAATGAAAGATAAATACTCCAAGCTCAAACCTAAAATGGTTCAGTTTGTGTGAAGGTAAATTTATTTATTATCCAGGAACCCAAGAACACCCAAGAAGTTCACAAGGTGAGCTTTTGCAAACATAAGCAGCAAGCCCAACAAGATGTTAAATTTATGGGCTTAATTCTTTTTATGCTTTGTAAAAGGACCCTGTAGCAGTTTCTGGTAGTTGCAGTCAGGAATTGGAAACATCTAAGCCATTCAGGAACCTTCTTCAAAGCTCACAGCAACAGAACAGGACTTAAAATATGTCAATAAGTCATATCCAAGGACATCTCCTTTTGTAATTTACTACCTAATTTGAGATGCCCTGAAAAATACAAACCATCGTGATTCAACATGGAATAAGGAGTGAATGGGATATGTTTTTAATTATTTGCTAGATTTATATTCCAGCTTGCCATAAAAAAATGTCCATGACAGCTAGAACTGAAAACACATTAAGAACTTAAACCTAGACTTATTGCATTGCACCTACCTATTTCAATGATTCTGATGTAGTCACATATCAGTCATGGCACCATGACTGGACTAATTTCTATAATCAACCGCTATAAGACTCCAAGCATATATGGGAAAACTCACCAATTCACTGCACAAGCACACAAAATCCTGATGAAACGAATATCTTGAAGAATAGTGCTTATAACACATTTATATTACCAAATCATTTATAGGAAGATCTGCCACAAAATACTGCAGAAACTTCATGATTAGCAACTTGCAATTTGTTCCTTTTCCATTAAAGCAGGTCATGGAGGTGTCAGACGACAGTGACAGTCATCTCATTCCCTATAATCACCATTACAACACTAGCTTAGTTCCCACCTTTGTCACTATGGCTATAGCAGAGAACCACTTAACAGACTCTCCTGAACAAAAGCAATGAGATCTCTATATAAATGCTAAGTCAAAATGATTCATTTGTACTACTGTGAGGAGTGAGAATGTTCTCAGCAAAATTAACAGCAAAAATAAATGGTGGCATTTGGTGTTTTACAATGTCCTTCATGAAGATCAGCAGTGCCTGACAGTTTACCAGTATCAGAAAAATACTCGTGAATGCACTTGTAAATTACAACAGACATCCCTTTTCTTTACACGGATGTTCAACTCAGGGTTTTTTTAAAAAACCAATCTTTCCTCTCAACAAGCCAGCTTTGGTATATTATTATTATAGTATTGGATATGATAGTAGGTATTTTGGATTGACAGCTGCAATTCCCTCCTGGCAAGGGAAGTGGATCCATTTGGATGGGCAACCCTTAGAGACTGATGGAAACTATTCCTTCTGAGCTTCTTCTCCGGCGTTGTGCAGCCCTAGTGGCTCCTTAGTATTCTGAAGAGCTATGGGATTTGAAGTAAGCTGGATGACTAGAGTGCAAGAGGTGCAAGTCTCACCATGAAGCCAACCAAATGCCCATAATCATGCATACCATGTGGCAGTGCAAACAGCAAAGAAGTCACATTTCACAGCCTGCATTGCATCATCTAGTGGGCAGCAAGTTGAACTATCTTGCATGGTCTGGAGGTTACAGACACACTGGCTGCTGTTAACAGACCGGTGACCATTTCAGTGACCAGAACTGACACTTTTACAAGCACCAAATAATGTTCATTTTGCACTTGCAAATAGTAATTCACTTTGGAGCTCCCTGCCCATTGGCATTAGGAGGGTAAAGGTAAAGGTAAAGGGATCCCTGACCATTAGGTCCAGTTGTGACCGACTCTGGGGTTGCGGCGCTCATTTCGCTCTCTAGGCCGAGGGAGCCGGCGTTTGACTGCAGACAGCTTCCAGGTCATGTGGCCAGCATGACTAAGCCACTTCTGGCGAACCAGAGCAGTGCACGGAAACGCTGTTTACCTTCCCGCCGGAGCGGTACCTATTTATCTACTTTGACGTGCTTTCGAACTGCTAGGTTGGCAGGAGATTAGGAGGGTACCCACACTTTAATGTTTTCAGCAATTGCTGAAACCATTTTTGTTTAACTAAGTCTACCAAACATGTAAATGTAACAAATATTTTAATCTGTTGTTTTGTTTCATAATGTGTATTTTAAAAACTGCTCATTTTATACTGGGGGAAAAATCAGGCTCTCTAATTTTTAACATCTGCTTTTATCATTCATTTTAATGCATATTTTATATTTTATGTAAACTGCTTGGATATTTTGATGATTAAATGACAAATAAATTTTCTTAAATAGTCTCTGCCTGCTCACTGTGAACTATTGAATCCCAGTTCTGTCTCAACAGCCATTAAAATCGCTCAGTATGGGAAAAGCATTTCGCTTCTATTGTTGTCTAGTACTTGAGACAACAGCATGCTTTAGCTAATCGTGACTATGGCTGGACAAAAATATGTCAGAAAAGTACCTTCTTTCTGTATCAGTGATTTGTAATTATCACAGTGTCATTCAATAATAAAAAGGAAGACCCTCAATTATCCTTGTACAGTGGTACCTCGCAAGACGAACCCCTCGCAAGACGGAAAACCCGCTAGACGAAAGGGTTTTCCGTTTTGGAGGCGCTTCGCAAGACGAATTTCCCTATGGGCTTGCTTCGCAAGACGACAGCCCATAGGGAAATCTCCGGGACAGCGGGGAAGCGCAGCGCGTCTTCCCCGCTGTCCTCGGACCTCCTCCGAAGCCTGGCGGCGGGGCGGGGACACCTCCTGCCGCCGCCGGGCTTCGGAAGGATGCCCCGCCGCCCGGCTTCGGGGCGGGAACGCCTCCCCCCGCTGCCCGGCTTCGGGGCGGGAAAGCCTCCCCCCGCCACCCGGCATCGGAACGATGTCCTGAAGCCGGGCGGCGGGGCCGCGAAGCCTGGGCGCGCTGGCAACTCTCTGCAAGCAGCGGGAGCGCTCCCGCTGCTTGCGGAGAGGTCCGCGAAGCATGTCCTGGACCTCTTCTGAAGGCAGGCGGGGGGCAAAAGTCTTTGTCCCCCCCTGCCTGCCTTCCCAGGGGCTTTTAAATCGCCCCGGACAGCGGAGAAGTCCTCCGCTGTCCCGGGCGATTTTAAAATGCCGCCCGCCAGAAGAGGTCGGGGGAAGGTGGTTTCCATAGGAACGCATTAATTGATTTTCAATGCATTCCTATGGAAAACCGTGCATCGCAAGACGAAAAACTCGCAAGACGAAGAGACTTGCGGAACGAATTAATTTCGTCTTGCGAGGCACCACTGTATAAGCATTAGTGAAACAAAGTACAAGTGTTGGTAGGATTATGGGAACAGCAAGATTAACCAGTGGACCAATATGATTGCAATTAAAGAAGCAAGAGCTACTCAGGTCCTTATTTTAGATGGAGGAAAGGGAGAACAGAATCTTAGAGAGCTTCCCATCTGCCACTCAATTTTCATGAGGAATGGGAAGCCCATTGAAAAGGGTCAGCGGATTTCAATGATTAGTTTTTATGCATACTCATTCTGTATTTACTGTGAGAAGATTGCTCAATTTTGTTATCAATACCACTAATACGAATTCAATCCCCTCTGATATGATGGAGCGATAGATACACTTGCAATGAGAAAAAGCAAGCAGAGTATAGAATCACAAGCCACTTTTGAACACACACTCCAATTCAGTGAGAGCCTTCCAAGTGGAAGATGTGAAGGAGATGCATGTGTTCAAACCTCAGCACTGAAATACCTTACATCCAGACCCTGAGATAACAAAGGTCACTCCTGCAGCACCCATGTACCACTTAAGAGTTCATTTGTTCTTGTGGCACTAACATATCAGTTACATGAAGAAATGGAAAATGCAGCAGCCAGGCATCCCATTTCCTGGCTGTTTAACAAGAATCACCACTAAAAGAACCAACAGCACTAATAATCTGTTTGGGGTGGAAGGACATCTGCACAAGCATATTAGATATATAATAGCCTACTATACCAAAACTTATTCTTGGTGGCATAAAGCTTCTTTACGTACATTCCAGTAGCACAATATTTTGCAGATATTCTACAGTCCAAATTCATTTGGCCCCAATGTTATTTCTATCACTACCACTGAGTGTCATTCCATCTGTCAACTCAGTCAACTATACCAAACACTCCCCCCCCCAAAAAAAAAAAATTCCAGATGAGTATTTTTCTACAAGCATTTGTAGAAACGAAGTCAAATTTTGTGTGATCTTTTTCAGTATGGATATTATCACAAAAGGAGCATGGTTACAAACTGGGTTATGAAGTAGAATTTTCAGCAGAAAGTTACACACATGGCGCGTGTGTCCAAGGATATAAAGATGTGGAAATATTCATGCAAATAACAGAAAATACCTGTACCGAGCCACCATGTCTGTCAGCTGCTAGGTGAGCTCTCAAGTGATGGGGATTGGCCTGATGGGGGTCCCAAGCTGCCCTGTGGTCTGTCGACTGCCAGTTATACAATGCATTAAGCATGCATGGAAGAGGAGGAATAAGAACCCAGAACATATTAAACACATCATGCGGCTAATCAGCTGTATTCTACATTAAAATAAAAAAATCACAGGAACACAAGGGCATCTATGCACATGTAGCATTATGCATACATATGTATTTGAATACAGAAAGACACATGTTTAAAGTTTTTTTAATATATACAAAAAGTAAGTAATTGAAAATGTTCAACAAAAACTTCAAACATGAAACCCCATGCAGAATAGGAATACTTGGGGACATTTGGGGCAGGATAAACTGTGCTTTCTAAAAAGCTCACTTGAATGAGGCATTCTTAAAAACTGAGATCTACAGTACTTCCATAGCATGCACACTCAATACAATACAGATTGTCATAGATACATTGAATATTTGAAAGCTAAAATTTAAACCTGCCAAAACTGTTTAATCCAAAGTTTAAAGCAGAAGTTAACATGAGAAACTTATGTGGTGGTGTTTACACTAATGTACTATTTATTTTTTCTATACAAAATGTAAGAATAAAATGCAATTATTTTGACAGATCCACATTTTTACTTGTGTGTCAAGTCTATTAAGTACACTGAGTCTTGAGCCAGGCTGCACAAACCTACTCATTTTATAGGCACAAATTACTCTCAGTTTACTTTTGGGGGGGAAACTACCTGACCTGCTGAAGGAAATAATAGAATAGATGTAACCAGGCCAGGCTGCTACCACTAGCTTTGGTTCAAAAAATACTGGCAACTTTGAGCTACAGTTAATATTTGATAGCGTATGTATTCTTAATCACCCCTTGTTGTAAAGATAATAATATAATGACAGAGCCACTTCAAGAAATACAAAACATGTGGGGACAAATTCATCGTAAGGCTAAGCAGATTGCTCCACCAGAGCAAGCACTTCTGATTGCCTGACAGAACAATCTGCCCTCTCTTCCCCACATGCAGTGTTCCAAGATTTCTTTAGGGGGAGGTGGATGCCCCATTGAGTTAGCTAGCATGGGCTTCCCCAGCAGGGTTTGTTAGCTGAATCCCACCCACAAACTCTAGAGAACTCCATGAACTATGGGCAAACACTGAACCAATTGTTTCAGGAACAGCTATAAAATTATACTATTCACCTCAACACTTGGATGCTTTTGGTCATGGTAGCAACTCCAATCTCAATTAGAATTTTTACCAACAAGCAGCAAGTATTATTCCTGAGCTAGAACCATTCCCCATCTGTATGTTTGACTTCTATAGAGCTCTTGCTAAGAAAAGATAGCTAGCAATGAGAGCACAGGGAAATCTAGACATTCCAAAACCTTTGCTCACACCTGAAGTTCAAGCTGTGTCTAAAGACTTCATATCATTCTTAACAAGAAGCTACATTCTGGAGACTGGCAAGAAAGCAACCTTCAACAACAGTAAATGGATCAGGGACAGGTGAAAGGCAATGTGTGCCCTCCTTCCGGGCCCTCTAGGCAAAATTCTCCTCGCCCCTGGATTTAAAACATGGTTATCATTACACAGGTAAGCAACAGTAACCACAGAGGACTAACCAGAGTTCCCTCTAAATAAAATTTTAAAACTGAGTTTGATGCTGGCTTCAAATCCTATTTTAATAGGAAGCCTTGTTAACCATAGCAATAGTTTAAGTCAGCGCTGATGTAATTATTAACCATGGTGAACGCAGGTAAGAAAATTCAGTCTGAAAAAGAGGCTGGTGTGGAGGGATAATGATCCAATATGCACTATCTTTGAAGCAGCTCTTCAATATGCCTCCACTGATCCAGGAAGTCTCTCTCACACTTCCTTTTTCTCTCCCTCCCTCATGCTGACACATAAACCTAACTACATAATAAAGCACTGAACAGTACATACAGAATTACATACAGAGAGTATATTTATTTAAAGAATCAAAAGCCTTGTATGAATAAATACTGTGATAAGAAAACAACATCTGTTTTACTGGAAGCATGAACTAAAGCAAAACTATGACAGTACAAATGGCACACGTTGACAGACAGCATACCTGATTTTTCGACTGTTGCATCTTATCTCTGTGAGGATGTGCTTCTCTGTTGGAAGATATTGCAGGATCCGAATGGATTGAACCCACTGGCGTAGGCTACAAACAATACATTATGTTGAATACTGGCAATATAACATAGCAGCTTTCAAAGTTACGAGCATATATTTTGGAAAACTGAGTGAAAGGGCATCTTAAGTTTCATGATATTAAGTCAGTCACAAGCCTTGAAGCCTTCGGTATGAAAGAATTACTATCACACAGAGGTTTTGTAAGCTAATGACATTAATATATGTGAGTAAGAAGGCTAGTTACTTTGTGGACCCACCTGCAAGACTAACGTGAGGTTAAAGTATCCTTTTTTACCCTTTCAGGACACATATCCTTCCAAGCCAACTTACACAAGCAGCAGAAATGCACACTTGGAGAAGAGGGGGGCACAACAAGCAACCTCAGCATATCTCAAGGTTCCACCCCATGGGGCAGCTGAGAAGTGGGGGGAAACGGACAGTCCAGCTGGAACAGAAAAAGCTCCTGATGTCTTTTTCTCTTCTCTGGAATCGTTCCCACAGGACAATTAATGGAAGATGGCAAGGAGCGGGAGAAGGGGGGCAGTTCAACTAGAGCAGGTTTTCAAAACATCAGATGTACACTTCCATTACACAGTTTAAACTTAATACCAGGAAGTAAAACACAACATTTTACTGGAAGGCTAAATGCAGGCTATCTTGATAGTTGCTTCAGTTAATGTCCTACATCAGAAAATGTAGCAAGAGGCATCTAACAACTAGCAAGTTACACTTGCCATTTAACCCTATCTGAATTTTGTGGATTTAACATATTGTGAACACTGTGGCTTATGAGAACAAACAAGTTGCCCTGATATGATTAAACATACGTGTTTTATAGGCTACCATACTGTCAAACTTAAAGAACAAGGATTTCAGAGCTAGTTTCTGTAAACAAGACCTCATTAGGCTCCTTTGATTAGACCAACCAAACATAACAGAGCGGTAGATATATACAAAGGAATGTGAAACAGGATATAGCTTTTGCAGTTCCTACTGCTAAAGTCCTGCTTACAGAGTAAATAGTGTCCTCTACACACTCAAAATGCAAGACAAATATAACCCAAGTATTCTTTTCAAAGAGAGAAAGGTCCTATGAAATATCTGCTTATGGCTTCAGAAAAAAAATTAAGGTAATAGAGGATACAATGGAGTCTCTTCTATGTATTTGCTATATTGCAGAAAAGTAGCTTATATGCTAGCAGATATTCTGTCATGAGTTTCAGGGACATTAGAAGAGTACTTGTTAAACTGTACACTTACCAGCTGTTTACCAATCCAGTCGTATTCATAATCAAACATATAGCCCTTCCGATCAAACAAGTCTGTAAAGAGCTTTCTTAAGTAGTCATAGTCTGGTTTTTCAAAAAAATCTAGTCTTCTCACGTAACGAAGATATGTAGCCATTTCCTCTACATGAATAAACAAATAATTTTAAATATCAGTAAAAACAGAGATCTGCTACTCTAATCCTTAATTCAGTTTTCAAATACAGAAAAGTATTTTTACAAACTGGAATTTAGTGCACAAAAGGGGACTAAATTTTGGCAACTGACTGAACAAAACATAATGCACTATATGTGGGAGTTGCCTCTGAAAATGGCCCAGAAACCTCAGCTTGTCCCAAGTAAGTCAACAAGACTGTTGACCAAGACAGGAATATGTGATCATATTGTTCCAGTGGTTTGTCATTTTCACTACCTTTCAGTCTGTTTCCAGGCACAGTTCAAAGGGCTGGTATTAACTTTTCAGGGAGGTGCATTCCCAAAATACCCTATCAGTTTATTAAGGTTATCAGCTTTGGAGACACTACAAGTTTTGTAAGATGTTTCATAGCCAAATATTTTGCCAATTGTGAGTTCGTTCTCAATATGGGATATTGGACTCTTAGCGATGAAAGTCCTTTTGGCAGCTGCATGGTTGATTTCTGAGATCTCCCTCATGAATTCACTACATGTCTACCAGCCACCAACTGCATGGTCAGCTTCATAAAGTCTATTAGAAACAACAGTTCCTCTTACATAGCAGGCAAATGAAAAATGTGGGGGAGCACAAGAAACAATGAAACCTGTTTCCTCACCAATATGCTAAACATTAATTAAACCAAAATGGTGAAGGTAAGAGTCAAGAAAAAATATGCACGACTGACATCACAAATATGACCATGGTGTGGCAACTTAATTTAGTGAGCAACTTAAATTTGGCAATGTCAACTCTATACTGACAGTTCTTTTACAGAAGAAATGATTACCTGGAAAGTTCTCACACAGTACTTCTATGGGGGTTGCTCGCTTTGTGTCTCCAATTTTCTGATACCGTTCTTTCAGTGTATCTGCCTAAATTTGAAAAGATATTGAGTTGCTTCAGAAATATTTTATGAAACTATGACAATACTTGAGCAAACAAAATTCAAATAATTGGCACACTACCTTTAAGCCTTGCCATGGAAGACTGCCTCTTAAAAAATACATGAACATATGACCTAAAGCTTCCAAATCATCTCTTCTACTTTGCTCTGGAAAAGTAAAGTTAAAATGTTAAGACTCCAAGTTCTGAACTTATTCATAAGAAAGGAATGATACAAGATGCACAGCTACAAAAATATATTTGCTATGTTCTACAGCTTTTTCTCAAGTATAATTTTAGGTTAAAAAAAAATCTTGGTAAGAAAACAAATTATTCTTTACTTATCAAGCCTTTAAAAGTTTGGAAATATGGAGTCTAAATTTAACTGCTACTGCTCTAATTAAATTATATATTTAAGTAAAAAGAGCTGCTTTGAAAATGGACTGTGTTGTTGCCATGTTATAGCAACAAACAAGATATTGGAGGATTAAACCTGCTAGAGTGGTGTTCTAGAAAGCCAAGACACACTATTCCAGCTCTCCATATTCCTGAATGCAAAAAATGAACTCTGCCTATTGATTTCAGAAACATGTGCTTCTCTTCCCCTCCACCTGCCACCTTTTTTTCTTTTAGGGAAGTGTGGAGAGTTTCTAAAGGCTGCATGCAAAACTGCTCACAGCACCCTTTCAGGACCAGGGAGTGGGAGGAGAATAATAGCTATGAACACCGCTTTTAAGTTCCCCCCAGTTTTATGGCTGTATTATGAAAGGTGCCCACAACACACTGTTCTCAGAGAACTTCATACATTGGCTTCTGAAAGCACTTGTGAAACTGCCATGATTCCAGTCTTACACAAATTCTAGATCAGGTCAAAGAGAAAGCCCCATCTGTAGTTCTTAAAACACTTTTGAGTTGTTTGGATCCAGGAAGTTTATTCTCTTTCTACAAAAGAATAAAAAGCAAGCCACATCCTCCAAAGGACAACCTTTAAAACAGTGGTACACATTTAACCGTATGAGAGGCTGCCTATTCACTTGAAATCTTCCAAGGTCGTGCTATAGGTGTCCCTGCCTTCAGTTTAGGCAATTGACAAGTGGGGATAAGACACTTTTTTGTGGTAGCCCTTCATTTTTGGAACTCATTCCACAGAGCTCTATGAGGCACACAAGCTTATATTCTTGGACACACTAATTATCCAGGGCTTTTACTTAACTGGATCTTTACTGCTGCTTCTTTTTATGTAGCACTGATAGTGGTTTGTTTATTTTGATTGTTTCATTTCTATTGTTATATTTACCGTATCTGTTTTGAATTTTGTAGCGTGAGCTATCTTGGACACAAAGTTACAAAACAGTTGCTATTAGCATTGAGTTGTATGATGAATCACAGCCATCATGGTTGGAATAGGAAAGAAAAAAAGAGATAACTCAAAATGAAAAGGTACAGATGGTATGGTCCAAAGGCCCATGTAGTACAGTATCTGTTCTCACAGTGGCCAACCAGAAGCCAATGGAGAGCCCACAAGCAAGAAACGAGCACAATGCACTCACTATGCACCCCAGCAACTAGTATTTAGAGGCATACTGGACTAGCAGCCATCTATAGCCCATCTATGTGCTCCATCAATCCCCTTTAAAAGCCATCCAAATAGGTGGCTATCACTGTGTCTTATGTCAGTGAATTCCATCATTTAACAATATGCACTGTGTGAAGAATTACTTTTTTGCCTCTTCTGAATCTTCCACCATTCAAGTTCATTGGCTGACTCTGGTTTCTAATATGATGCAAGAAAGAAAAATAATATCTCTACTTCTCCACTCAATTTTACACATTTCTATAGGTAAAGGTAAAAAGGTAAAGGACCCCTGGACAGTTAAGTCCACCTTACTTGTATTTTATTTAAAACGAAAAGCCCCATACATTGTAACATTTCCTCATACGAAAGCTGCTCAAGTCCACTACTTAAACACAAAAGCAAGTATTTTTATGCTCAACATGCACTCAAGTACCCTTCGATAAAACAAATAAAGCCTATCTGAACTACAAAAACAAGTTGTTTGCAAAAGTGATTAATATGCACAGAGCTGGTCAGAATTCTAGTGAATTGGTTAAGTTTGTGTTCTAAAAATAAATACATACCTTTTCCTAAATGTGTATTTATACTCATGTATCTAGCAGTTCCTGTAAGGCTTTTGTGTTCTCGGTATGGTATGTGCTTCTTTGTCTCTGGATCTATATATTCTTTTGCCAAACCAAAATCTATAATATGAATAATTTGTTGAGTTTTGTTTCCTGGTCGTCCTATTAAGAAGTTTTCAGGTTTTACATCTCTGTATATTAAGTTCTTTGAATGAACATATTCCATTCGAGAAATCTATTAAACAGAATGAAAGAAAGTTTGTTTTTTTACCACAACTATAGTAGCAGAACAAATAAAAACAAAAAATTGCTATATCTTTTCTGTCTTGAAAGAACATGTTTCTTCATGTGTCAAAATAAAAATGGAAGTTATTCTTTCATTTAAACTTCTAGCATTGGTTGAGGCTGCAACAGCAGGCACTCTTTTATGACTAGTGATTTTGTATCATCTACATCCAGGCTGTCTCCAGACAAGCTACAAACTGTAACAAAACTTTCCCCCATGATCTATGATTGATGGTTTGCCTAGGGAGACCTGAACCATGAGTCAATGTTCTGATAACACGTTAAGCCAAACTACAACACAGCAGCAAAACATCTGAGAAGCAAAGCAGCAATGTTCACTTCTTCGGGAGTACACACGTTTGCTTCTTAGTGCTGAGTCACAGAGTGTGTTTCAATTACTCTTTGTTAAACTAAGTAGTGCTTGCATTCTGTCCATTAAGATTATTAGGCAACCACTTTTAAACTTTAATGCACCTAAGGAAAAAATAGCCAAGATGACAGTGTGTAACACTTCTCAGAAAAAGGAAACTTGATTTTTAGGAAAAGGCTGCAAAATTTATTGTGAAGAAAATGGATTTGTGATAAGAATTCAAACCTGCTTAATAGAACCCCAGCACTGCCTTGTAAATTAAATGGGTGCTGAATGAACAGACCTCAAAATATTATGAAAATCTGCACCTGAATTACATGATGCAGAAACTGGTACTGAACGTAGCATGCTGAAAATCAGTTTCTAGGTAGTACAACAATTAAAATGAGCCTGAAATATGAAGACAGTCACAAGTGAAATCTCAGAAACCCAGACAGGATAAGGTCCATTTATCTTCCACAATATTCTTCCAACACTTTGAAGCAGGTTTTTAGTTGAATCTGTGTGAATCATCTGCCCCCCTTTCAATGACTAGAACTCTGCTCATAGGACCTCCATAGCCAACCCTTTGTCTTCATGACATCTAACAGTACCGTTCACAGAGAAATACAGTGGAAAACAACCCTAAAAAGTTTTAAGCAACCAGGTGACACATTCCTACTGCATTTGCTCAAAGAATATCCAGCTAATACTGAATGGACCATTATTTAAAAAAGAAAATAGAAGTATACTCACCAACTGTATGGCTATCATAAGAACAGTTTTTAGAGAAAAAGTCCTATCGCACAAGTCAAATAAATCTTCCAAACTAGGTCCCAGTAGTTCCAGCACCATAGCATTATACTTGCCACAAGGGCCAAAATAGTAAACCTGAGGTATTCCATCTGGGAAAATGAAATGAAACAGTCATTTCAACACACTTTTGTTCTAAGAACCATCTCACATTTCAACTGGAGAATAATTAAGACTATCTTACACAAAGATTTCCACAGACTTTAAGCTACTTATCACTATTAAGTTTCTTGTTTCAGGAAATATTTGATTCACTAAATAATTCTTAAGTTCTCCCTTTTCATTGTAGTTTGGGCTGTACCTGAAATATTATACTGAAATACTAGGTTTTGTAATCCTAGGAATGTGCAGACTTAAATGTTGGTATTTAATTATTTACTATGACAGGTTGCCAGTAATTGTGCACAATAACTTAATTACAAGATAAACATCCACACACAAGGTACACAATGAACTTTATGAAGCCCAATCTTATGGTATCTTGCAAAGTCTAGCACATTGTCTACTTAACGGTTGTCATGCACCACTGCCATCAAGATTAAATATAAAGTTACAACCAATGAATTTTAGTATTTTTACCAGAAGATGCTAGAATTTCTAGCATTTTGACCATGTCTATACTGAACATTGTCCATCATCTTCTGTTTGCTACAACAGAACCAAGGTTCTGCAAATTTCTAAATCCCACAAACTGTATCTATGGAGCTCAAGAATAAGCACTTCACAGTGCATGAGATCAATCAAGCTAACCTGAATCTAATAATACATTGCTCTTTCAGAACATGTGTAGTTCAGACCTAAAACATTTATCTGGTTTGAGCCAGCAGCTCTGAAAAGTAAACAATCCCAGTGGCAATTTTATGAAACATTATCTAGAAGAGCATGCAATGGTGTATGGGCAATAGGCCTGCACTGTTATGCAGCTAACCGTGTCTACTCAGAAAAAAAGTTCAACTGAATTCAATGCACTGTTATGCAGCTAACCGTGTCTACTCAGAAAAAAAGTTCAACTGAATTCAATGGCACTTGCGTGGAAGTAAATGGTGTTGCAATTACAGTTTTAGATAATGCTCAGAGCAGGCCCATTGAAATAAATGAATCTAAGTTGGCTATCACCATATGGATATAGGCAGATTATTCTATTGTTCATTCTCAGAGGTACATCAACAAGATATGCCTGTGCATCTCTTACTATCATCATCATCATCATCATCTATCTGTTATTACTATCAATAGTGGTTCAAAATCTGGACTAAAAGCTGTATGCCTGTGTTTATTTAAAAAAATGCTGTAAGACCCCAAATAAACTGTATTTTCCAACAGCAGATATGTAAAGTTATAGTGCTTCCTAATGCTCCTTAACTTACATGTACCAGTTTTCCTTGGCCAAAGAAAAAGCTACAAATGATTTGTGGTGTATTTTATTCAAAGCATGTTTCAGAGAACATGTTTTCTGTGAAGAGCCCATGGAAAACAATCAAGTGCCATAATCAAAAGTAGGCAGTGCCTTGGGCAGGGGGAGAATCAGTGGGAGTGGTATACTTTATTTGTGGCCTCTATTTTCAGCTACCCCTCCCCTTCCTTTCTCTCTGATCCCTCTGTCAGTGTTGAAAGAAAATATCGAAGCTCAGCAATGGAAAGAGCTTGTGCAGAGATACCAGAGGTGGCCTGCTTTTCTCCCATTCAACCTTTACCCAGCTAGCTACAGAACATATGCAAACTTCTACATCAAGTAGAGCTGAAAAATCAAGAACAAGCCTAAACCTATTGTCATATGGGGCATTTCCATCTATCTTGCAATAGGTGGAAAGTGTGTGCTGGCTTAACAATGCTCCATTAGTCAGCAAGCAGCAGCAATGTCTTCTGCAGACACAGGACACTTCACAGAAAGGCAGGCCCTGTTGACAGCAAATCCCTTCCAAATCAGGTGAGCTTCCCCATGCATTAAGGCAGGCAGTTGGGAGCCAAGTCACATTTGCTCATGAGAATCCAACACTGCACTTGTTACTGGTGCTGGCCAAAACCTAATGACATCGAGAAACGGATCCTGACAAGATCAGATACCAGGTACATCAAACAAACAAAAAAGCTTCTTCGCTGGAGGTATTTAAGCAGAGGCTAAATGGCCAACTGTCTGGGATGTTGTAGTTGTATGCTGCATTGCAGACCTTGCATTGAACAGGGTACTATACTAGATAACCTCCGAGAACCCCTTCAAATCTAATTCTATAGTGTAGTAGCTGAAGACAGAGTTTCAGTCACATGCCCTACATTGGATATTTTTGATGCTTTGGGGGATCCTCAAAGGTAGCTTACCCATCATGCACCAGTATCACTATGCTCCTTTCATCCCAACACAATAAAGTTGGGGAACTAGTGGGCTGGATGGAGCCTATGGATCCTCCCCTTCCAGCCCACAACACCCACTCTTTGTGCCACCCCCACCAGCAGGTTTTAGGCTGAAAAGAACTTCTTATTGAAAACAATAGCTGGCTTTATTTTAAAGCCCAATTATGGTATGGGGGCTAGACTTGTAGAACAGACCCCCTCAGTAACTCCAAGTAGTTTAGGAAAGTGTCTGAAATCTATCTACATGATGCATACAGATAGAGGATGCTGCTAATGACCAACATGCAAAACATTTCTACTGAATAATATATACAAAGTACTTTATCATATTAAGCTGTTTTGTTGTCAAAGTTAACATCCAGTTTCTTGTTCACAGAACTATGAACTAAACATCATCAAAATATAGTAGAAAATACAACAAACAATGCCCTCTGATGCTTCACTACTGTGGTTCAAATTTAGGCGGCCAACAATTCTCCTAACAATGTCAACTAAAAGTCTGACATGAATGCAACCAGTTATAATAGACATCTTCTTTTGTAACAGCAGTATAGAAGATATAATCATAAATAGTTTTGTCGTGTACGTACGCTAAGCTCTTGTTCTAGATGAAAAATATTAGCAACCTAAGTTGCATTAGTCTGGTTCTCCTATCTCATTAAATCAGTTAAAATGAAATGTGGTTTTATGTGAACAAGGACTATGCTGGTGCACGCTGCTAGATCACAGGCATTTTGGTTTTCCCCAGTTCCTGCTGCTGCCACACTGGCAAGGAAAACAGCAAAACAAACCATGAGTAAAGAGCAAGTGAATAAACCATGAAACCAGGTTCTGCCAAAACAACAAGTCAGGCTTGACTTTGTTTCTTATCCAGCACAGCAGGAGTGGAGAGAGAAGTGCCTGCAATTTCAGGATTGTATACCAGCATTCTGCTTGCTCTTGTTAAACCACATTTTATTTTAACTCCAATTTAATATGATTTGCAAGCCAGGCATTCATCTACTGCAATTTGGGCAACAAAGAAAAACTAGAAACTTCATTTTCAAACACGCTGTGATATATATTGGTCATCTTGGGTTTTGGAGAACATGCAACATCAGCAAGCAGAACATGGAATTGATGCAAAACCTGTAAGAATGCTCTTTGGCATACTATTTCTTACATAAATCATAGCAGCGTATTGGATTTGCAATATAATTTCAATCTATTCAAACCTACTACCTCAGGGGTTACCGCTATAATTAAGGACAATGAAGACTAAACAGTACTGAAAGAAGTGGCAAGAGATTTGGTGAGGCATAACTAAATAGAAATGAGTGAACAACCAATTCCTACTGCTCCCAGAACACTAGTTTTGACATCTTTATTTCAGTGGATTCCAGGTGGATTTTTAAGAACTTCAGACTCGACAAATGTATGAGGCAAACACTTTCTATTCCCTGCATTTCTGGCTTCTTGGTTCCTGTCATTCCTATGGGGAGTGCATTTTCTTATGATACGCAGGGTAGAAGTTATCCAAAGAGGAGTACTGTCTAAATTTATTATAAGCTACTGTGTAGCACCTTGTCCTATGACCGATTTCCATAAGGATAGGCATAAAATACACACATGGAAGACAGCCAGTAAGGTCTGCACCCAGTTCTGGTCATGGAGAACAGCAGAAGCATATTTTCTGAACACAGCTGCCTCACCAAAGTATTTCACTTTGGTCTCTGAGCTACATTTTATACTACTCACGTAAAGTCAAACTGAATGTTATATACTATATTGCAATATGGACTTAAATCTCAGCAACACTTTCTCCAAACTAGCCTTACAAGGATCGAGGTACCTAACTTTCACTGGCAGATGTTTTTCCTCTGAAAAATGTATTTCCACAGGGCAAACACATATGCTGAATGCTGGCCAGAGTAAAAGAAATCTGAGCGATTTCAACAGAAAATTGTCATCAAGCTAATTCTAGCTGTAGCTTCAATGAACTGTGTAGCAAGTACCTGTGACTATTAATATAAACCAATGACATTAAATATACTTGTGTGTGATAAAATGCACAAATATTTACATATCAAACTGTGGGACTTTTATTAACCAATCTATAACCTCATTATTGTAGTACTTCACATTATGCTACAACTTGCTAAATTATACTTACCACCAGATCCTAACTGCTTGTAGAATCTGTATTCCAAGTGCAGCTGTGGTGCTCTTGACTTCATTGGCTCCTGAAGAGACCAAGATTTTAGATTTTAAAAGTCAAGTTCTCAGCGCAACAATGTTAATGCGACTGCTATCTGAAGAAATATCATTCCAATTTTCTTTCAACCAAAAGAGACTTTGACAATATTTACTTTCTTAAATCCGTTTATCACAGTGCAATACTGATAATACAATATTTACACCTCATTTAATTTGTACTCCATACTGCATATAGAACTGTCATTTCAAAAATGTTTCTTTGGGATTAGGAAGAAACACTGGATGCCAAAGGCAGAATTAAAATATATGCAATGTCTGGAGGTGCTGTTAATTTAGCAATTACAGGAGTAGAAATCTCAGTTTCAAAGGAACACAGGCCACTAGCAGCCAGGAAAAGCATATGGGCACAAACATGCGCCTACTGCAATAGTAACTTCCCCAAGTGATCCCTCTTCCAAGGCAAGCAACTGTTTTGAGTGCCCCCTAACATAAAAATCTCACGTTAGGTCAATGTAGACAGTATTTATTTTCTCTTTATGTATTTATACATTGATCCTCTGAAACAGGGAGGACCACTCCCCTCCCCTTTTCTGAATCCCTTCTAGTCCGCCTTTTCACCAGACACCACTTCAGTAAAAGGGTGGAGGAAGAGGGAGACACAGAGATGATTTCCTTTCACAGCCAAACTCCCCAGATTTTATCAAACAGCTAATGCCAAGGGCGATTGGGACAAATCAAAGTGTCAGTGCTTTCCCTTTGGTTATTAACAATGGCGGGGTGGGGGGGTGCACAAATACATGCACGTCCAAAACTCAAGGCATTAGATACAATGCCACGTAGAGTAACACTGCTGAAATATAAAGATCAGTAACACTAAATAAAGTATTTAACAGGAGCAAATCATAGGCAACCAAAAAGCTTAGAAAATATGGAACAATACTACAAGGGGCAGAACACAGATCTTCAGTGAAATGCTGGCACTCTTGACCCAATGACAAGATTGACTAGAAAGGGTCAGCAGAAGCATAGGCCATATTGTCAATTATTATTAATTTATTTATACCCTGCCCATCTGACTGGGTTGCCCCAGCCACTGTGGGTGGCTTCCAGCGTATCTAAAAACATAATACTGTAAAACATTACACATTTTAAAAGGTTGCACATGTTTTTCAAAGCACTGAGAGAAACTACCCAGATAAT
>JAXCMG010000024.1:5083662-5096314 GCA_034642415.1 Podarcis siculus | reverse complement strand
AGGTTGCACATGTTTTTCAAAGCACTGAGAGAAACTACCCAGATAATCTGTTTAGGTATGAGCTTTGTAATAGCAAGAAGTTTCTTTTTTTAGTATTTATCACCAGGACGTTAAATTAATTGCCATTTTCTGTAGGGTTGTGGCAGAGGGAATGAGCATGTGCTGGTGTTCCATGTTGCCAAAAATTGCTTGGAAAAATGCTGGGCCCGTTGTAGTGCTAAGCCAGTACTGAGCCAGTCATCTGAGTAGTAACAAGTAGCTTGAAAATATTAAACTATACATATTAGCAAAAAGCTTTGATGAAACGTATTTTAACCATTGGTATACTGAATAATAAATGACTTGCTGTATCATGGGAAAGTGGAAGTAGCTGGCAACTGTGTGATCTCTGAATAAGGCCTGTAACTCTTTCATTTTGGATACAACTTGTTGAAAGCAAGCATTATTTAGTTTATGAAAATCTAAGAGCTTGTAATTATTAATAAGTGTCAACTTACCAGCTTAATTGCCACATATTCATTTGTATACAAATTTTTTCCTTGAAAGATAAGAAACAAGAATGTCAGATTTCATACCTCTGTAATATGTATATATATATAGATGGCAAAACGTCTACATTGAAATAAAAAGTTGATGGAACTTGCCCATTTACTTCAATATGTAAAGTCTGTCAAACTCTTCTTGACCATGAAAAATCAACATTTTATTAGTATACTATCAATCTGCACTGGGTATTAAATACAATGAAGCTAGTTAAAGAAAACTAATGTGCAGCAGCTGATAGCTTCAGACACACACTTGTTCCTTGAGCTATTTGTTTATCTTTCAGCATTGAAAATTGTTACTTTAAGAAGTATAGCCTTTTTTAGTTTGTACAGATGGGAACTAACAATTACACACACAGAAAATCACACCACACAGAAAATCACAATGCTTACCTAAACACAGGCTTGGACTCTAGCTTTCATTCAGTGAATGAAACTAAGATCACTGAAGGGGGGATCTTTCACTCCCCACTTGCAGACACCAGTGCTGCTATAAAATCTATTTTGGAAATTGGATGAGAATTGGGAATGGTTTACGGGGCTGCACAGGAATCTGTTCAAGTTGCCCTCCCCCCGCCTTACATAAATGAAGGGGCAATTTAGGATCCAAGGCATAGTAACTGTATAATCGTATCTGCATTTTATTAACACACAATGATGAACTATGCAACCAATGAAATACAATACAGTTTAAAGAAGCTTAACTGATTATTCTGAGCATGCAATGTTTATTAATTGTTTAGTCAACCATAAACAATTTCTGAAAATTATTCCAGTACGAACAATAAGCAAACCTAAACAAGTTAATGACCTTATAACCCTCTTAAACTGTAGAGCCTTGATTAAAGTGTTTAATTACAACTCATATCAACACAATTTTCCCTAATAAGAAGTTAACTGCCCTTTAATTAAAATTATATAGAGATATCACAAAAGGTAGTTAAAGGATTGCAGAGTTCTACCTAAACAACAGAGGAGGGGTTACTTTTTTCCACTGACTAATGTAAAGTAGAAATATCAGAACATTGCACTTTACTTATTAACATAAAGTTACAAATTCCAACAGAAAGACAGACTTTGCCTGCTTTTCCCAATAATGTTTATGCCACTTAACTGTTCCATGAGTAGCTTAACTTGAAAGGACAATGGTCATAAATAGTATTTTCGCTGGATTTACTTTTATATTTCTAGAACTGAAACAAATGGGGATATTTCTAAGTCAATGAGGAGCACTTTTTTATCCCAATAATTTGTATTGTTTCAGTACAGTGTAAGGACAACAACAAAACAACTCAAACAGGAAACATTAGTCCAGTTACACAGAGTAGACTCCACAACTTTTCAATCACAAGTCTCTCCCCACTGTGAAATCTATGAGTACAAAAACAAAAATCCCAGGGACACTACTTATTGACATATCCACAGGAGCACTTAACTTTGATGGGCAATTATTTTAAAATAAGTGACCAGTTCAGCATATATTTTAATGTTAGACAGAACTACTGAAGTTCATCCCTTCCAAAATTTAGTTTATTAACTATATGTTCCATTAATTGATGTTTCAGCATATAGTCAAAACCTAAAGCTATTTGAGGTTTATAGAAAGGCAAGAAATGGGACGCGGGTGGCGCTGTGGGTAAAAGCCTCAGCTCCTAGGGCTTGCCGATCGAAAGGTCGGCGGTTCGAATCCCCGCGGCGGGGTGCGCTCCCGTTGCTCGGTCCCAGCGCCTGCCAACCTAGCAGTTCGAAAGCACCCCCGGGTGCAAGTAGATAAATAGGGACCGCTTTCTAGCGGGAAGGTAAACGGCGTTTCCGTGTGCGGCTCTGGCTCGCCAGAGCAGCGATGTCACGCTGGCCACGTGACCCGGAAGTGTCTCCGGACAGCGCTGGCCCCCGGCCTATAGAGTGAGATGGGCGCACCAACCCCAGAGTCTGTCAAGACTGGCCTGTAGGGGCAGGGGTACCTTTACCTTTACCTAGAAAGGCAAGACAACAACAACAAAAATAATAATCAAGCCTTTCACTAACAACACTTTGCTATTTTATCTATAAATAACAATTAGTTAGAATCACTATGAAGCTTTTAGCATGAAGCAAGAGGCTAGATGAATGCCGACATCATCAAAAAAGAGTTACTCATTTTTCCTCCCAGACACCTGCCCCATAAACCATAATCTCAGATGATAGTCATATTGGGTTCAGGTAATACAATTTTGTTGCACCATAGTAGCTGCCAAAAAGTAAGCATGGCCCTCTACTGCTTGGACTTATTCTTGTGTCAGTAAAGGTGAATATTTTGCTCATAGTTATATCCACCATCAAGAGTCTTTCATCCTTGAGGGCTACTGGCAAGGCTGTAGGAGAAATCATGTAACCCTGACTACTAATATGATTGGGACATCCATATGTTATTGATGTGATGTCATGAATCTGTTTTTCTTTTTTGCTAACTGGTGTGTCAACAAAGTATTTTTCAGTTAAAGTGGGAGAAATTTTGTGAACCAGAAAAGAATATTTTTTCGGCTCATGGCTTCTTTAAGAAATGGTAGAAAGTAGCATAGGTGAGCCAGCTGCTTCCTGGCTTCATCAGCAGCTGCTCAATCATAGCCTCAAAGGTTATGAGAAATGTGGAGCTGGAACTCCTTAAGGAGTTGGAGCAGAGCCCTTTCATTAGCTTTATCATTAATCATACTCTGAAGAAAAAAATATACTAAAGCTTTTAGTTTCTAAATCTAAACACATTTACTAGGAAGCAAGTTCCACTGAACACAGTGGAATTTGCTTCTCAGTAACATGCATAGGTTTGTGCTGTCTTACATGAGGAAGAAAAATATTTACTAAAACAAAACATATTATAGGCAACATGCAAGTGAATGAATGAGTTGTGGTCTAAAGGAGGAGAGATGAAGCTCTCTGCCCTTTCCTCCCTCCAGCAGCCTCTTCTGTTTCAATGCTAGACCTAGAGGAGAGTACTTTGCTGCCTCTACATCCAGTGTAGAGTTCAAAGGGGCTTCCAGACAGAAAGATGGAATGCTCTATCCCATTCACTAGTAGCCCCCTGCATGTGTTTGCATGTGACATGGGATATAAAAAGTACCCTTCTCCAAATTCAGTACGGAAACCGAGGGATGTGCTATTCGTCTTATCCCGTGGAATGCACTTCTATGCTGGATGTGGAGGAGGGAACCCCACTGTTCTCTACATGAAAAATAAACCTGTAGTTTTATTTGTATTGTACTGGCCTACTGCATAAAGTGTGACCCTCTGATGTCAGCCCCTTTTATAAGTAGCATGCTAGTAATTTGTGGACTTGTTGGGAAGCCTGCATTTTATATTTGGTGAAATGAGAATCAGTTTGGGAGTATGATGAGGACAGCTTCTGAGATAGATGTTCTGTTAGGCACTATTGCAATGCAGATGGCACTGGCACATGTGCTTAGATAGTATGGCTTGCTCTTATTCATTTCATTACAGAAGACCACTTTATAGAAAGTACTCCTTTTTCCAATCGTAAGACATAGATAAATTTAAAGATATATGTGAAACAAATTTGGCAGCCATCTAAAAAAAATAAAAGTGGGATAAGCCTGCTAGCCTGATGTTAAAATGAAATTTGTTTCAATAAAATGTTTCAGAGCAATAGTGAAGTATATACACTCAACACTTGATGTGCCTAAATTTAAAATCCATACTGAGGTACGGAAGCCACACAGTGGCCTTTGGCCTGTGACTGTTTCAGCATCACTTCTTTCACAAAGTTATTGAGAAGAAACAGAAGGGTACAAATATGTTCAGTATTCTCTCCTCATACCTCCAGTTTGATAACTGATCACAGCTTATATAAATGGCATCAGTACACAATACTTGTTGGTCTTTTTTTCCTTCTTTTTTGCATAGACTGTATTTGTTGATTGGTTGTTCGAGCTTTTATTATAAATATAAGCACATACAATGTGATGATTATTCTGCTTCTAAAATTTTGAGCTGGTAACTTAGAAATATAGCAATTAACATATATTTAGCAGCATGTTATTTGACTAGTCCAGACATAACAATACTGACATAATAAACCACAAGTTAATTAAGGGCACTGGATTACATGCCCCTTCTTCTGTGCTGCTTCTGCAATTTCTTTAAAACAGTTTCTCCATTATGTGAGAAACAGGGAACTGTAATAACGTCACTTTCCTAGAATTGAAGGGAGTCCCAAAGGAAAGTAGTCTAGGTCCCAACCTTATACGTATAAGGACCTGTATGCTAAATGTTCTGGCCTTGCCCCACAGGTCCACCATCTTGGAGAGTGCCACATCATGGACACTGAACCGTACCTCTCCGTAGCAACAGGGTAAAGCAGGAAGTGGGAGAACACTGCCATATGCACTACGTGTCGGGGTGTGATGTCAGCCTGGCAGGCACAAAGGCCCACATGGTGGACTGCCCCAAAGAGCTTGGGCACAGGGCCTCCCAAAAGGACACAGGTTGCACCACTGCCGGGGGGGGGGGGCAGTGATGTCATGTGCAGGGAACTATTAAAAGGAGTTTCTTTCCTTCTTTCAGCAGGCATTGCTACAATGGTTAAAATACCCTCTTCAGCAGGAGATTCTGAGACACAACCCTACCTGAATCGTGGAGGGGAGAGTGTCTCAAAATCACCTGCAAAATGGGAGGAATTTTCACCAGTGGAAGATGGAGGCTAGCACATGGTGGCACCTGCAGGGAGACTTTCCAGTGCTGAGTTCCAAAAGTTGGGCCAGGGCAAGCAAGTTCAAGACCATCTTGTCACTAGTCTTAAAGACAAAAGTGGTTCCAATGTGTGGTAAGCCAGCACACTCGGGCAAGATTCTTGAAAGTAAGGTTCACATAGGTGTCCATGAACCACCTATGATGCTTTTGTGCTATGCACTCTCACATTCCAGAGGGGCCTGCTGGGAAGGCTCCAGGGGCAGTCTGTTTCAATGAAGAATGCTGGCGGGAGGGGAACACAGTGGCTGCAATGGTAGCAAGGAGCGGTAGAAAGACAATGGGAGGGAAGAAATAGGAGAGACAGAATGAGAAGGGAGGAGAGAAGGAAGGAGTGAGTAAGTAAATAAATAAATAGAGAGGTGTGAATAATGCCCAGTCCCTTACCCAGCCCTACACAGCCACCACTGCAAGGGACCCAGGACTCTACGTGTTAAAAGTTGCCATGGCTACAGCAGAAGGCCAGTACAGCCACCCTCTCTCTCCTCCCCATTTTTGGATGAGAGCCTGATTCTCAGTTTATGTCCAGTCTTCACAGGCTTTTGCAGAGCACTTGTGATTAATTCCATGGCCCACTAGGGGTCCGCAGCCCACAGATTGGAAACCTCAGAGCTACAGTTCCCCTTTTCAAACATAATGGGGAAAGTGATTTAAAGAAACTGTAATAGAAATACTAGGATCAGGCCAAGAAAGCAGTGGGAAGCATACTGCGTCAATGCTCACTCAAGGCTTAAAAAACTTATTATTTAAAATAATAATGAATGAATGAATGAATGAATGGTGTATTAATCCAATACTGTTAAGTCCAAACCTACCCATTCTTTAAATAAAATGCATAGCAATGAAAATAAGGGCCAACATGTAAAAAAAGATAGAATGCCACTTCCACTCCTAGAATTCAACACAAATCAAGACCAACGAGGACGGAAGATCCAATGATCCAAAGTTCAATATTCGATAATCTATTGTACCCAAAGAGCCAACCTGCAATCTATGTACTCAAATGAGTATTCCTAACACAGCATATGGCATGGATTCATTCAAGGGTCCAAAAATTACATTCCCAAAGTATCAGAAATGTACTGCCTTTACACTATGTTGACAAATCTATAGTAACTACCAGCAGTCATAATTTTGTATTATAGTCTAAATGAACAGACCTCATTATTTTGAAATGAAACAAAGTTAACATACAATACAGACTTGAATGTTTCAAAGGCATGTGCATCTACATTTAAATGAGCAGAATCTTACCTAATCGTAGCTCTCCGAAATTGCCACATCCAATTTTTTTTCCAACTCTAAAGTTAGGTCCAACCATTAACACTCCAGAGTTTGAAGAGCTGCTGCCTCGTGGATTGTGACTTGATCGTCCACTAGGCCTTGCCATTCTATCATCCAGTTTGTCCTTGTCTTTCTTTTTGCTATCCATATCAAGTTTACGGTACTCCACTTTGAACTTCTTTCCCCTTTCAAGACAGGCAAGCTCAAATGGGGTAAAGTAGAAATGGACACATCACTAGTTAAGTGCTCCTGCTAGTTACTGTGAGTCAGCAAGCTGCTGCTGGCAGTCACTGCTTGTGTATTCATCCCATTCGCAAAGTATTTTTCCTTCGTAGTTGTTACAGGAAAATATAATCTCAGTAGATCTTCTATCAGCACCATTTACTGGTTTTTAAAGTGCTTCTGTAACAACAACAACAACAACAACGTTTATTAATCAAGCATGTAAGGACAAAGGTATACAGGTAAATGTATAAATTACATACAGCATATGATTAGAAGTTTACTGTTTATTGGTTCAACAATAAACTCACAAAATATCAGAGTTGTGTGCATGTTGTTAAATGTATCACCTACATGTTACAACACAGTATCTACAAACAAAAATATACGGGTGCGAACAACCAATTAATAAATCTTTGTAAAGTCTAAAACACACAAGTCACGAAATTCAAACTGATCTCTAGAAATGTGCTGAGCTCCAACTTTAGTGCACATCAAAATAACACATTAAATAAGTAGACATACCACACACCATAGCACATCCCAAGAGCAGCTAAAGCTCCCCAAGACTAAGTTGCAAAAATCTGCTAAAATTGTTTAATGATTGAGCCATCAGACTGATGGAGCCATTATATAAAAATGCCCACAGGCAAACTATATTTCACTTTAAGTTGCAATAATACATTTTCAAGAACTAGCAAGAATAGGCTTTAAATAATAGCATCAATAGCATGCAACTAAGTACAGTGGTACCTCTGGATACGCACACCTCCAGTTGCGTATCCTTCAGGTTGCGAACGCAGCAAACCCGGAAGTATTTTGTTCCGGGTTTCACCACGCACGCATGTAGAGAAGTGCTCTACCGCCCCACCCACATGCGCAGAAGTGGTCCCTCCAGTTGCAGAAACCTCTGGATCAGACTGGAGCTCCGAAAAAGATCCCGTCCGCAACCAGAGGTACCACTGTAATATATTATTTCAATGCCCTCCTCTATCCCACTTTGTGCAAAGCTTTCTATTGTGGACTATTTTTTTCCCCTTTCCTAAAAGGTGTCTGAGATGTTGCAAAATATAATTTTAGAAAGATTCTTTATGTTCACATTACAAAATCTGTTGGACATACATAAATTCTGCAGTACCAAGTGTGAAAGAAAATTAGTACAAACAAAAACACACTTGGATCAAGTGACTTTTTGGGTCAAAAACTGCCCAAAAGTTGAATATTTAAAACACTAACTTTAAAACACTAACTCCCCTACATGCAAAGAAACGCCAAGAGGATGAGACCAATAGTGGGTCCAACAGTCAAGAAGGCAGTTTCTGCACAGAGGGAAGTGAGGGGAAGATGGGGCTCCTCAACCTGGGAAGGGAGCCCATCTAGGAAAAGGAAAACTGATCCTAAACCTCTGCTGCCTTGCAAGATAGTCCCTACACAAATCCAGAATGGAGTCCCTAAGGTGGTTGGCTGGTGCTTTATAGTCCTCCTTCCAGCAACTTCTGCAACCAAGGTGGTGCCAAACGTATTGCTCTGCTTTGGACCACATCAGCAAGGCTGCTGGGCAGCCCAGGACCTCCATACACACTCCCCAGGTTTGAGCTCTGGCAAGGTCACTTTGATGCTGCTAACACAATGATTTGACTCCCTCACCCACTGGGCGCACTCCACTATCAAGACAGGCAGGTGCCAACAACAATTTAAATCAAGACAAAACAAAATACTAATTACAGAACATCTATCTTCTAGATGAGTCCTCCAGAATGGGAATGAGGAACCTCCAGCCCCTGAACAATACTCTTTGTCACCTCTTTAAATCAATCTCCAGGCCAAACTCAGTGTCCCAAATCCCTCTGGAGAAAGGGAGGTGAATTTAGAGAAGTATCTTGACAGCAAGCTGGATAAATCCTTAATGCCTAACAACGTAGAGCACAACTTACATTTTTTTTTCACAGCCCTAATTCTATCCTGTTGTCACTGGAAAGTGTGCTGTTTATAAAGTGCCATATCCCACTGCAATGAAACCCACAAGCTGAATAACTAAGCAGCAGGCATTTGATGAAAGGAAAGTGAATTCTGATATGTGAAGTAATGAGTCATCAAAATGTAACGAGCAGAGACCAATAATTCCAAAAGAAAGGAAATGAGTTTCCAAGTTTTAAATGTTAAATAACCTATTTCTCATCAACAACTGACATCAACACTTGTTTAAAAAGAATAAATATGAAAAAGAGGAAGAAAAACACCACCACCATAGAAGTACTATGATGCTCTGATGCTATTTTCAGATGCTTATCATTACTTTAATTTCATTGCCAATATAAGTAAAAAAGAACAGTTTAGAGTTGGAACTAGATTTCAAATTTCTAGGCAACACCAGATTTTTTTTTAAGGCACTTAGGATTTCTCCTAGTATTACTATAGTATCATGCAGCTTTTTCCATAGTAAATTTGTCTCTGAACTTTTCATCATTTCAAACCATTGCTTGTTAAAGTTCCACCTTTCCAGCACACCACTTCCTGAAAGTTATGAGAACCAACATCAAATTACATAGATCCAAAAGCTAGTGATTTTTCTTACTATCATACTGAAACTATTACACAATAATGTGTCTCTTCTTTCCAATCAATTCACTTTGCTTGGCTGTTTCTCTGTATACAATTTTTACAATGAAAGCAGCCCATCTGTTGGCTGCTCATTTTAATTCCCCTCCTCTCCTAATACATATTCTCCAGACCCTAGACCAGACTTTCTCAACCTTGGATCCCCAAATAATGTTGGACTACAGCTCCGATCACCCTAGCAGGACCAGTGGTGAGAAATGATGGGAGCTGTAGTCCAACAACATGGAGACCCAAGGCTGAGAAAGGCTGGGCTAGACACGATTCAGATCTTCTTCCAAATTTAACAAGAAAGAGGGGAAATGTGGTGGAAAAATGAACTAAGATTTTAAAAGAAGAAAATAAAAATATACAAAGAAAATAATAACAGGTTTATAAAAAGGGAGGTAATTTTTTTTTGCTCCTAAAAGCAGCTGGAGGCCTCATGCCAGTGGGTGTATCTGGAGCTAGATTGTGATGGAGAGGAAGACAAGTGAAATCCCCAAGTGCCTTCTGTTTAGCATGCTCCCCCTTAATAGCAAAATTCAGTATGGGGGGGCAGCTTGTTCACCCATGGTGGATCACACTTAAGGCCTGCACACATGTGATCTAAAGCAATCACTAATTTTTACACCTGACCATAATTCCTTATAAAGAGACAGAATTTATAAGTCACACTTACCCAATATAATGTTCCAATATTGATACATTTCCCCCCATCACAATCCACACATTGTTTTATTCATAGATGAATTCTGTAAAAAAAGAATGAATTTAACATAAGCAATCAATCCAAAGCAATTCTGACGCTGTGACTACTCAAATCCATTTGGCCAGATACTGAAAAACACACCAACAATAAATATACTTTCCACAGGAAGTATGGATTATTAAACAGTCATACTTTGGACTCCCTATATATCTTGACATGCTTCTATTTGCCGATTTCTCCACAAATATTGAGTATTATGAACAAATACATAGTACATTTAGCCACTTGCCTAGTTGCATTTGGAAAAGAATATTTTCAACTGTGTCCTTCTATGAGTGGAAGGCTCTTGGAACTATCAGAGTGGAACTTTTCCTACTAATGGAAAAGGAGAGGCAAATTTTGCCAATTCCCACTTTCTCATGCAACCTTCTGCAACATATTCTACGTTGTTATGAAAGGGTGCCCCAAGGGGATGGAGGGGACTCTAGGAGCAAGAAGGAATTGAGAAAAATTGACTCACCCCCAGCCTGTTACCAGAGGTGTCCAATGGATCAAAAGCTCTTCTGCAAAGTGAAGGGCACAACTGAATTCCACCCACTGTCACTAAAAATCAGCTTCCATTTCATAGGTATAGAAGGGAGTCAATACTACTATAATATTTAAAGAGAGCGCCAGGAAATTACAGGCTAGTCAGATTAACACCAGTTTCAGATAAACTGATGGAAAACATTTAAAATGATCAAGCATATAAACGAACAGGTCCTGTTGAAAAACAATCACCATGGTTTCTACTAAGTACTGTCTCTCTAATATGTTATGGTTCTTTGGAGAGTGTCAAAAAGCTTGTTGATAAGTATGATCCAGTACACATTGCATACTTCAATTTTTAGAATGCTTCTAACCAGGTTTCTCACCAACACCAATGGCTCCTAACTAAATTCACCAGTATGGGCTAGGAATTGGCTGAAGAACAGAAACCAAAGAGTAGTAATAAATGTACAGTATTCACAGTGAAAGGATGCAATTAGTGGAGTGACTCAATGACCTGTATTAGGAATAGTGCTTTTAAATATGTTCATAAACAAACTGGAGTTACAAATTAGTAGTGATTTAGCTTTTGTTTCTCCAAATAATGTAGTGTCACCCACAAATCTGGCTAACTAAGAAGAGCTCAGAAAGGATCTCTCTGAACTATATGAAATGAACAGAACCAAAACAAGTTAAAATACAGTTCAAAGAAAGAGTAAAGTGATACAGATGGCAGAGATCCTAACTTCACATATAGGGTCTGAATTTGCAGTGGTTTATCATAGAAGAGCTCTTTGGGTTATGATAGATAGCTCAATGAAAATGTTGCCTTTGTTTGTGTGTGTGTGTGTGTGTGTGTGTGTGTGTGGCAACTGTGAAAAATGCAAACTCTATGTAAGCTATTAGGAAGCGATTAAAAACAAAACTGCTAGTAACAAAAACCCTTTATACAAAGTTATAGTGTGGCCATGCAGTCCTTGGAACATAGTGTGGCCATGCAGTCCTTGGAACATAATGTACAGTTTGGGTCACATCATCTCAGAAAAGATATTGTAGAAGTAGAAAAAGTATAGAAAAAGCCAACCAAAAGTATCTGAGGGCTGAATCAACAGCCCTATAAGGCTACATGGGGAAAATGAAAATGGGATGGTTATGAAAGAAATTCATAAAATAATGTATGAAGAAAGTGGATAAAAAGGATGTTCCTCCCTCATAATACTAGAGCTCAGGGGCCATACAATGAAACTGACTAAACAGAGAATGTGAACAGACAAAATGAAGTATATCGTCACAGAGTGCATAATTTATGCAATTCACTGCCACAGTACATGGTGATAGCCATTAGTAAATCGCTGTAAAGGTAGTCATAGAATTCATGAGGGATAATCCTATCAACTGCATCTAGTCATGACTGCTATCCAGGTTCATAGAAAATGGTGATTCAGAACTATTAAGCTTCATTCAGGTGGTCTGTGGTGTGCCTGTGGATTTGTGTTTGAAGACTAGTACATACAGTACATTCAAAACCTTGGTTTAAGAACAGTCCAGTTTAAGAACGATTCGGTTTACAAACTCCACAAAACCGGAAATAGTGTCCCAGTTTGAGAACTTTACCTCGGTCTAAGAACGGAATCCGAACAGTGGAAGGGCAGTGGCGGCGGGAGACCTCATTAGGGAAAGCACGGCTCAGTTTAAGAACGGACTTCCGGAACAGATTAAGTTCGTAAACCAAGGTACCACTGTACTCACATTGATTTTAAATGTACTTTAATTGCTTATATTGTTTTTTATTGTATTACAATTTTGATGCTATGAAATACAATACAGGTAACTCACAACTTTCACAGAGGTTAGGTTCCGGGGTGCCAAAATCGCATATAGTCAAAACAACTCCTTGGAACTGCTCCCACACAAGCATCTTACCTTCCACAGCCAGCACACCTAGCAGGTCTTACCCCCACCCCAAGCATCACAGAGCACTTTTAAGCTCTCTGCCTTGCTCACCAAGCTCTGCAATATCTCACAG
>JAXCMG010000024.1:5053138-5083652 GCA_034642415.1 Podarcis siculus | reverse complement strand
CTCTCTCGCTGTGGCGGCGGCGGCGGCTGAGGAGGAGGGGGAGGGGCGCAGGTGCCTCGCGGGGGCAGCAGGAACCGGGAGGGAAGAGAAGGAGGAGGAGGAGGAAGGAAGGTGGCGCTGCTGCTGCTGAGGCGGCGAGCGGGCGAAGGGAGGCGAGAAAGGCAGAGAGAGAGAAAAGAGGGAAGGGGAGGAGTCTCCGCGGCTCCTGGCCGGCGCAGGGAAATAAAAGAGGGCGGACGGCGCTTTCGCGGGGTCGACAACAGGCGCCACGGAGCCGTCGCCTCTCCTGAGGGAAAGATGGGAGAGAGAGGGAGAATGACTGCCGGGAGGTGAGGGACCAGAGGCGGAAGTCTCCCCTGTGGTGGCGGCGGCGGCGGCAAGCGGAGGCGGCCTCCCGCCTCGCTCCCGTCGCCCCGCCTCGCAGGCAACGGCCGCAGTTAGCTGCGCCGGCCGGCGGCCTAGGAGGGGCGGGGCTACGCCGAAGTGGGCGGAGACGCGCCCACGAGCCAGCCGGCCATGAGGAGGGCCTTTTTTTTGTTGTTCTCTCTTCAACCCCCACCCCTCCCCCTCAAAAAAAAAAAAAAACCTCCCCTCCCCTGCCAACCTCGAATTCGTAGGCAAAGTGGGCGGTGCCCGAGGGCGGGGGAGGTGAGTGACGCAAAAGTGGGAGGGGCTTCTGGGCGGGCAGGGCCGTGAGAGAATCCGCGGCGGGGGCAGGGAAAGGGCACACGAGCTGGTTTGTGGAGTCTCTTCTCCGGGAGCCGCCTCTCTCGCCTCGCCTTGAAGGATGGGCGTCGCGGCCAATCAGCAAGCGCGCAAGGAGGACGTAGGCAAGGTGCTACGTTACGAGGGAAGCGGTGGGAAAGTGTGGGTTCCGTGGGAGGCGTGCAGAGGCTGCGCTGACTTTTATCCGCCAGTGCAGAAGCATCTGGCTCCGTTTGCGCTGCTTGTTTGCAAGTGTCCCAAGTAAGCAGCCTTCCTAGGCTTGGTGGTCAACCAGTTCCTACTCAAGAGTAGACCCACTGAAGTTCTGGAGAGAGGGAGGAAAGTTCTCTATCAACTCTTTTATCATGTTCATCGTTACCTAAAAAGCTCCAATTTTTTTAATCTTTCGTCACTGGGGAGTTGCTCCAATCCCTCGATCATTTTGGGAGCACTTTTCTGAACCTTTTCCAGATCTACTATACTGTGATCGCCGAAGAATTGATGCTTTTGAATTATGGTGCTGGAGGAGGCTCTTGAGAGTCCCATGGACTGCAAGAAGATCGAGCCTGTCCATTCTTAAGGAAATCAGCCCTGAGTGCTCACTGGAAGGACACATCGTGAAGCTGAGGCTCCAATACTTTGGCCACCTCATGAGAAAAGAAGACTCCCTGGAAAATATGGAGGGCACAAGGAGAAGGGGACGACAGAGGACGAGATGGCTGGACAGTGTTCTCAAAGCTACCAGCATGAGTTTGACCAAACTGCGGGAGGCAGTGGAAGACAGGAGTGTCTGCCGTGCTCTGGTCCATGGGGTCACGAAGAGTCGGACACGACTAAACAACAACAAAATCCTTTTTTGAGATGAACAGAACTGAGAACAGTATTCCAAGTGTGGTTGTGCCATAGTATTATGATATTGGCAGTTTCGTTTTCATTCCCTTTCCTAATGATCCCTAACACTGAATCCAACTTTTCTGCTACAACCTCGGTGTTTCATTCCTAAACAGTCACCATCAGTTGAGACCACATTAGCATACACATGAAATTAGGAATTTTTTGCCCCAATGTACACCATATTACACTTGCTTACATTGAATTGAATTTGCCTTTTACTGCTCATTCACCCAGTTTAAAGATCTCTTTTTTTGGAGCACCTGACAATCCCTTTTTTATTTAACCATCCTGAACAATTCAGGCATCCTACTGCTCACCCGTAACTCTAGGTGATTTATAAACAAGTTAAAAGCCACAGCTCCAAGTACCAGTCCTTTAGGGACTCCACTTTCTACACCCTTCTGTTGGGATATTTCTCTGCCCCTACTCTGCTTCCTGTTCTGTAACCATTTGTAATAGAGGTGTTAAGTTGGGTGCCAGACTTCTAACTCCTGGATCCAGCAAGTGTTAAAAGCTCAAGCCAGGTTAGCATCCTGGTGATGGGCCATTAAGAGAACCAAGGATCAAGGGCTTTTGCAAGATGGCAAATGAGTAGGGACCCCTTCCCTCAACAGATAAAGCCAGAATTTTAGGGTGTGACCCTAGATGCAAAAGCTACAGGCTGGGAAGGAAGAGAAGCAGAGCAGTGACTGATTTCTGTTTGAATCCAAGGCTGCGGTTATAGGAGAAATAAGACCCTGTAGGGTTACTGTATTTTCTGGCGTATAAGACTACTTTTTAACCCAGGAAAATCTTCTCAAAAGTCAGGGGTCGCCGACTACAGCAGCAGCTCTTGCAGCAACTCCCCACCAAAGGATAAAACGACAGCAAATTAAATCAGAGGACACCAAGCTCTCTAGATGAAGCAGAAATATGCTTGAAAATTGGCCCCAGAAGCCCCCGGCCACTGGGAAGTGGAGCAGATTTCCGAGCCGGACTGGAGACTGGTTTTTTAAATTTTTATTTGGTGTGCGTTGGAAGAGGGGTAGTCTTATAGGACGAGTATATCCCAAACTCTATATTTGTAACTGGAAAAGTTGGGGGGTCGTCTTATACGTCCAGTCGTCTTATACGCCGGAAAATACGGTATATTGGCTCGGGTAATATTTATGTGTAATGCTATGGGAGCTCTGTTGCAAATGGCAGTGGACACCAGTAATAATTGAGCATGGTGACTGACAGTGTTGTTAGGTCTTTTTTTGCTGCTGGAAGTATAGATACCATGTTACACTTAACTATTAGCACCTAGAAGACAGGTGATCTTCTAGTACTATTGGATAAAAGTTTCTGTACAAAACAGCGTAATATTTTATCTGAGAAGTTTTTATTGGTTGTTTTCAGCCTGTTCAATTTACAAGTATTACCCTAAAGAACATCCTTTAGGACCCAAAATGCATCTTCTTCTTTTTAATGCAAGACTACAAACCATTCAGTTCTTTGGTTTCACAGCAAGGACATTTTGTTTATTGATTTTGAAAAACAAATAGGCTGCTTTTCTGTTCCCCAAAGCGTGTAAAATACTGCTAAATACCCAACAGTAAAATAACGAGAATAAAAATAATAGAAATTTCCATATTTATACAGCAATTTTGCTGGTTGTTTTATGATGTTTTGGCAGCATTGCCTACATACCAACTGCAAAATAAATTAAGCTCTTTTTGTCTAGAAAATAATTTTAGCAGAAATCTCTTTAATACTCCATCTGGGGGTTTTCTTAAATTAATTATTTCCTTGTAGACTGGTTGAATACAGTCTAGAAATGAATATAACGTGCAAATTACATTTATCACAAGCTCCACATATATTTCAGGGTGTTCAACTATTTGTCTTCATAACAGTCAATATTCAGCAGGCAGTTTTGCTCCTGCCTGCTTCTGCTTACTCATCGCATTTTGGCCTTGCAGTGTATCAAGAGAAGAAAAAGTCAGTATCGGAAGGATGTTACCGTATTTTTTGCTCTATAAGACTCACTTTTTCCCTCCTAAAAAGTAAGGGGAAATGTGTGTGCGTCTTATGGAGCGAATGCAGGCTGTGCAGCTATCACAGAAGCCAGAACAGCAAGAGGGATTGCTGCTTTCACAGCACAGTGATCCCTCTTGCTGTTCTGGCTTCTGAGATTCAGAATATTTTTTTTCTTGTTTTCCTCCTCCAAAAACTAGGTGCGTCTTGTGATGGTTTAGGGGGTTGCTCGTGCGTAAGTTACTTCCACTCTAGGCTAGGTTGCCTGGTTAAACCCTTTCTGTCTGGACAGCCATTCACTTCGTGGCTGTTCAGTCGCTAGCAGAATCCATCAGTGGGCATTTCTTGAACTTCTTCCAGCAAAGAAGTTCTTTGACGCCAAGTCTACGCCTACTTTCCCTGCGCGGAAGTCTTCTGCGCAGGGTGGGTGTGGGTAGCGGAGGACTCGTGCTCTCCCCGCTGGTCTCCGGCGAGGAGTCCTGGAGCCACCTCGCCAATTCCCCCATCTGCCCCCCTTCATCACTGGTGTTACGCTGATTTCCTTCCCCAGCTGATGAGCTGCCTCTCTCCCTGCTGGGCCCTTCTCCAGCATCGCTTGGGAGCCTTGCCTCCGCCTCTAGCTCCGATGTCAGTTCCCTGACAGGTCTGGTGCGTCTTATAGAGCGAAAAATACGGTAATTCAGGAGTGTTCAACTCGAAAGTTCTTTCAGGACCACCCTTTAAATTTTTACTAAAGACTGCCACATTTTTATGCTGAGCACAAACTATTACAATGTTAACTGTGGAGTTTTTCTTTTTAAACCATTCTCTCAAATATCCTTTTTTTCTGATGGTGCTCCGCAGTTTGAGTTATTTACGCATAGCACAAATCTGTCTAAATTGCACCTTTCCGCTTACTCCTTCTCCACGCCATAGTCTGGCATCTATGATCAATTACACACATACATTTAAAGCACACTTAACACATGTTTAAAGCGCATGGCTTCCTCCAAAGTATCGAGGGAACTGTAGTTTGTTAATGGTGCTTGGTATTGTTAATCTGTGAGAGACAGCGAGGGAGTTCCTGGGATTCTGCAGGGAGGCCCTGTGCATACAGCAACCTTCTTAAAGGACTGTCTCACACTTTCCCCTCCATAAATCCATACTGCCCAGCAGTCCCCAGCCACCTTCCATTAGTTTTTCCAGTGAGGGCATTTTCACTCCATCTCTTTCCAGTTTATCATGCTTCTGTTAGTTCCTTCAATCACATTTGTGTTTTTGGCAGTCATCTCAATCACTTCCACCTTATTAGTGAGCTAGTTTGGTGTTTTTAAAAAATTGATATACAGTAAATGGAAGCCAGTCTTTTGTTCATAAACAAAAATGTCCAAATATTGGTTCCTTCAAAACAACTTCTTTGTTTTGCAGCGATTTCTAACTTGCTTCCATGATTTATTGCAGGGTGTTTTGATATCTCTGTTGTCAATTACCACCTCACTTTACCATTCCTGAAAACTTCACATACCCTTATAAGCATCATCACTTGTTTTAAAAATCATCTGCCTCATTCTTGTTGGGGGATTCCCTTTTAAAATTTTGTATAGCTTTATATAAAGAAATATTGCATTTAATCTAAAGCATGTGGATTAGGAACATGATATCCTTTATTGCAACAGTTCACCAAAACCAAGAGCTCATCCATACTCGCTTAGAAAATCCAGATTTTCAATCGTCGCTTTGTCCTCACACTGACCAGAACCAAGTGGTTTGTGTACGGGCTATTTTTAAAACCCGGATCTTCTGTGTCCATCTCCCCCTTATTTATCATTAATATCTTCACCTCTAACCCTGTCTCCATGGAAACTGCTCTTACCTATTGAAGTGAGCATGCTCAACGGAACCTATTTTCTCCGCCTCCAGGACATGCACAAATTAATCTGCAGATCTGTTTATTGGAAAATAAAATAAATTCCCTAACAACTATATGTGCACAAAGCGGGTGATGTGCAGTTTTACACTTTATTGACACCAGAGGACTCAAGGGATAGGATCGATATTAGTGCATGTTTAAAAAAGTTTTTTGTTTTTTTTAAAAGTGTTTCATTAATGTTACAGTAAGGCAACATGGGACGCGGGTGGTGCTGTGGGTTAAACCACAGAGCCTAGGACTTGCCGATCAGAAGGTTGGCGGTTCGAATCCCCGCGATGGGGTGAGCTCCCGTTGCTCAGTCCCTGCTCCTGCCAACCTAGCAGTTCGAAAACACGTCAAAGTGCAAGTAGATAAATAGGTACCGCTCCGGAAGGAAGGTAAGCGGCGTTTCCGTGCGCTGCTCTGGTTCGCCAGAAGCGGCTTAGTCATGCTGGCCACATGACCTGGAAGCTGTCTGTGGACAAACGCCAGCTCCGTCGGCCAATAAAGCGAGATGAGCGCCGCAACCCCAGAGTCGGTCACGACTGAACCTAATGGTCCAGTCCCTTTACCTTTACCTAAGGCAACATCAATCAATTCCAACAAGACTCACAGTGTGTTACATGCTTATATTGGTCACATAAAAGAAAAAAAAAAGGAGCTAGGAAATTGTCAAATAACTAAATCATTGAACACATTGCCAAGGCCTCAACTATCCATGACATAGCATCTCTATAAGTAAGCATTGATAGCTGGAGGTCTCACATTAACATCACTTCTATTTGCATAGCTGATATATGATTGCGTTTAGTTTGGCTTCTAATAACCCTCTCTTTTTTTGTTATTAAATGCTTGGCAAGAGACAGATCCCAAACTTTTTTAATGCTCTTGGGTTGGATCCAGAGCTGCGTTTAATAGAGCTCTACTAGCTAGATGCTCCATTAGGAGGAAGAGGTGGTTTTCAACCAATGCTTCTTCCCCTGTTCCTCTGCCCAAAATCCATTCTGGTGATGATAGAACTGCCAGTAGAAGAAGGGGCCGCCAAAATCACTGCTGACCCATCTTCCTGCAGGTATAGGTAAAGGGATCCCTGACTATTAGGTCCAGTCGTGGCTGACTCTGGGGTTGCAGCACTCGTCTCGCTTTATTGGCCGAGGGAGCCGGCGTACAGCTTCCGGGTCATGTGGCCAGCATGACTAAGCCGCTTATGGCGAACCAGAGCAGCGCACGGAAACGCCATTTACCTTCCCGCCGG
This sequence comes from Podarcis siculus, assembly GCA_034642415.1. Lineage (NCBI taxonomy): Eukaryota > Metazoa > Chordata > Lepidosauria > Squamata > Lacertidae > Podarcis > Podarcis siculus. The sequence continues at coordinate 5,076,912 of JAXCMG010000024.1, read as the reverse complement.
AGCGGTACCTATTTATCTACTTGCACTTTGATGTGCTTTTGAACAGCTAGGTTGGCAGGAGCAGGGACCAAGCAACGGGAGCTCACCCCGTCGCGGGGATTCGAACCGCCGACCTTCTGATCGGCAAGTCCTAGGCTCTGTGGTTTAACCCACAGCGTCACCTGCATCCTGAAGGTGGGGACATCTAATTAGCTGGCAGGGCGCATGAACGTAGCCAGGGTTTTCGTTGGGATGGCAGGACATTGTTAGGGGGGACAGGACTTTCGGTAGTGGGGGGAAGAACTGATGTGATTGGTCAGTTAAGTGTTTTATTGTTTGACTTGATCTTGGGGGGGGGACCTGCCCCTCCGCCGCCCCCCGCTACGCCCATGACAGGGATCCTTTGCGCAGTCTGTAAATGGAAGGAGACCTTCCTTCATGGAGACAGGTGTCCAATCTTTGGGTATTTGAAATTCTCCCAAGAGAGGCAGAAAGTAGACAGGGAGCAGATAAACATGCTTTATTGTTAAGCAAGACTTATCTTGCTAGCTTTGGAGCAGTGGTACAGCCTATAATTAGAGTACTAAAGTGGGGTTCCAGACGCTCTTTTTCTAGAAAAATAGCAATACACACACATCCTGAGCCTAAGATGGAGGTGTTCACAGCATTAACAGCCCAAGAAGGTCTTGTTTCCCCCATTCCTGCAGCCTTGGATTCAAACAGAACTCAACCATCACCCTGTCTCTCAGTCTCCCCAGCTTGCTGCTTTTCTTCTAGCTCACACCACTCTCAAATATCTGTTCTTAACTCTGGCTTTGTCCTTCTAATGATCCATGAGTTGATCCATTTGCCGCCCTCACACAGATCTACTTCCTTTGTTCACCTTAATGGCCCATCACCTAGGCAATCACTTCCCCAGGAGGCTAACCTGGCTATTCTGATAAATTAGAAGGGGGCCCAGGCATTAGAAGGGTCTCAGCACACAGCCTACTCCCCACCGCCAACTCATAACAATAAAATAATTGAGATAATACTTTGAACTTACCATGAAGTTACTCAGAAGCATCCACTGCATTCATTTGTACAGCTTCAGAGAGAAATCACTTTTTATTCTGAAGTGTAGCTTGCTTTACTTCTGGGATACAGGCAGCTGCAATGCAAGCTTCAAAGCAGCCGCCAGCTGTAGAAATGGCTTTCTACTGCTCATGCGTATCTTTTTCTTGGATTGTGGCCAATATCAGGGCAGTGCAAGTAATGTGAAACCTTGATACATAAAGCTCAAAAGTGCATAATAGGCAGGAGCAGCAACAAATGCATGTAAATAATCAGAAAGTTCAAAAGTATAGGCAGGAGATAAAAGGTAAAGGTAAAGGAGCCCTGTCAGCTAAGTCCAGTCACAAACGACTCTTCGGTTGCAGCGCTCATCTCGCTTTACTGGCTGAGCAAGCCAGCGTTTGTCCACAGACAGTTTTTCCAGGTCATGTGGCCAGCATGACTAAGCCGCTTCTGGCAAAACCAGAGCAGCACACGTAAGCGCCCTTTACCTTCCCACCTGAGCGGTACCTATTTATCTATTTGCACTTTGATGTGCTTTCAAACTGCTAGGTTGGCAGGAGCTGGGACCGATCAATGGGAACTCACCCTGTCATGGAGATTTGAACCGCCAACCTTCAGATCAGCAAGCCCTAGGCTCAGTGGTTTAGACCATAGTGCCACCCACGGCCCACGTACAACGGAAGCTTACCCTGTCACGGAGGCAGGAGATAATATGCTGCAATTGAAAGAGCAGCTACAATACATTCCATACTCATGTACTTGCTGATTAAATCAGTGTATTTTTCAGTGGAGTGCCTCATTGTCAGATGTGTGTGACTGCTTTTGAAATAAATTCAGAAACACGGAAGTACGCAGGCTGGAAGAGCAAATACAACTGGGTAAATATTAATCAACTCTCCTTTTTAAAATAAATAAATAAATATGGAAGACGGTAACTTTCTGCCTCCTATGCTCATATTATTTCTGTGGGTCTCTGGTCTTGGTTTGGCATCACAAATGTATACAGCCAAAATTGGGTATTTTTCAGTTCTATTGATTTCAGTGGAAGAGTTCAACACATCCTTACGTCTATTTCACTGGAATCAATGGAACCCAAAACTGCTTAATTAATCATGGCCATATATATTTTTAAGGCACCAGTTTGGTACCTCTGAATATGCTTTTCAGGTCTTCCCTACATTCTGGTTGATTTCAGCAAAAGCTCTTGAGAAAGAAACAGCAGTAAGTGGGTGAATTCTGTGGAAATAAAGGTCGCTGTTTATTGAGCATTCATCCTGATTTCTTTGCACAAAAGCTATAAGATGCTCACCTGCACATTTGTTCAGATTTGTTTGTGCAGAGGATATGTGACATTGCATCAAGAAAATGTTAAGCCACACCTTCTAGTCCATTTTCTGGTCACTTAGAGTAAAGATAAAGGGACCCCTGACCATTAGGTCTAGTCGTGACCGACTCTGGGATTGTGGCGCTCATCTCGCTTTATTGGCCAAGGGAGCCGGCGTACAGCTTCCAGGTCATGTGGCCAGCATGACTAAGCCGCTTCTGGCAAACCAGAGCAACACACGGAAACACCGTTTACCTTCCTGCTGGAGCGGTACTTATTTATCTACTTACACTTTGTGCTTTCGAACTGCTAGGTTGGCAGGAGCTGGGACCAAACAATGGGAGCTCACCCCGTCGCGGGGATTCAAACCGCCAACCTTCTGATTGGCAAGTCCTAGGCTCTGTGGTTTAACACTTTCTGATTTCTCTTTTTCTATTGGGGGGAACTGGATATGTTCTACAAGAGTGCCAGGATGTGCAATCTACTTTAACTGTACAACCAAAGCCTTTTGAATATAGCAGGTCACCTTTTTCCAAAACATGGAGCTTAACGTGCAGATAACAAGCAGCACTGAGGTAAAGCCCTGCTATTATTTCCAGTAATCCTTTGATAGAAATGATATTTTTTTTAAAAAAGATAAGAATTAAAAGATTAGGACTGCTGTGGAGAACCACCCACATACGCCAACCCTGTCCCATCCAGCTACAACAGGAGCAGACCAAAGCAACAACTGGTTGAAAAGAGGGGGATGTGGCCTATAGGAAGCCTTGGGCAATTTTAAATGCCTTGGGGAGACAGGAGAGGGGAACTCTGAAAGGGATGGCATAGATGCAAGGCAAAAGGGGACAGATAATCAGCAAAGCAGTGGCACTGACAGGTTTGTGGCAGAAACCACATACTGGTTCTCTGAACCAGTAAACCTAAATAGCCACGTCCTTGTGCACATTACTGACTTAAAACACAGCAAGGCCATTTCCCCCCTTGCATTTCAAGTTGCATTTTTACATTGCTGTACAGAAAAGGAAGGGGACAGGGATATCTTCACTCAAGGCATATTGCCTTATTTGTTTCCCCCTGCTCGCAAACTCCTATCCAACAATGTTGTCATCTGCGCATACACAACACGTCTGAATGTAGACCCCCCCAGCAGCGGCGTAGCGTGGGTTGTCAGCACCCGGGGCAAGGCAAGTAATTTGCGCCCCCTAACCTGTGGATTGCGCCCCCTAACCGCACGCCTGGCACCCCCCCCTCCACAGTGGGTGGCGACCCGGCGGCTCGGATCAGATTCGCACAGCCAGCACTGCAGTGAGAGAGAGTGAGTGAGCCAGGTAGGGGCAGAGAGCTGTGAGTGCGAGCACCCCCCCCCAGATGTTGTGCCCGGTGCGGCCGGGCCCCCCTGCACCCCCCACGCTACGCCACTGCCCCCCAGCTGAACCGCAACCTATGTTTTCATATTGGATAGAAGCTGGTTTGAGGGGAAATGCATCAAACAAGGGTGTTTCTCAAGAAACTACAGGATACAGATGGATTGTGGCTGATGTCATGTGTATTTGGCTTGACATAACAGTGATGGGAGCGCAGCGAAGCCGAAGTAAATGGTAATGTGTACGCAGCCAAAGTTGCCACCCCAAGAATAGGATTGGGGAGTCAAATGAAGTCTGGAGGAGGAATCTGTAGCTATTCCAGTCAGGTGGGAGGCACGTATAAGCAGCCAGCACCATCTCTGGTTTAAGCAAACCTCTCTCTATCCCCCAAACTCAATGTCTTGGGATCCTATTGGCTTTATGGAGATGAGAGCCTTAACCCCTTATGACTACTATCATTGCTCTTCCATGGTACACGCAACAGGAGGGCCTGAGATGACAACCCCCCTTCCCACTTACCAGGAAAACCCCAAACAGGAACCAGAAGAGAAGAAAATTAAAACTGAATCCTTAAGGGATTACCCTTGGGGAGGGGTAGGAATCAGCCTCTGATTAGATGTCTCAGTTGCCAGGATTGGGCCTGAGGAGGGAGGTTGAAACAGTGCCCACTGATGCAACTTGGAGAGCTAATATTATTTATTTATTTATTTATTTATTTATTTATTCATACATACATACATACATACATACATACATACATACCCACCCCACCCATCTGGCTGAGTTTCCCCAGCCATTCTGGGCGGCTTCCAACAAAATATTAAAATACAATTAAACTTAGCTTGCGAGCTGCTGTCTTCTGGAGTGAGTGATGGGCGAATGGCTGATGTCCTCTTACCAGGGGATAGTTGGCGAAACATAGCAATCCAGTTGGGCATTCCTTCTGCCACTGCCTTTACAGCTAACTATTAAAAACTGTTCTAGTTAAGCGAACTCTTTCTGACAGGTGCATCGCCATAATTTACCGTATTTTTTGCTCTATAAGACTTACTTTTTCCCTCCTAAAAAGTAAGGGGAAATGTGTGTGTGTGTTATGGAGCGAAGGCAGGCTGTGCAGCTATCCCAGAAGCCAGAACAGCAAGAGGAATTGCTGCTTTCACTGCACAGCGATCCCTCTTGCTGTTCTGGCTTCTGAGATTCAGAATATTTTTTTTATTGTTTTCCTCCTCCAAAAACTAGGTGCGCCTTGTGGTCTGGTGCATCTTATAGAGCGAAAAATACGGTACTTTTTAAAGACAACATTGCCACGTTGGTACCACTAATCACTTTACATGCTCAGGAAGGCCAGAACCTACTTTGTCCTAGGATGAATGGGAAATGGCTGCAATCCAGTGCACAGTTAAGCGTGCTTAACTCCCATTGTGCCCCTTTTCTTTCCGTGGGACTTAAGCATGCTTAATTGTGCACTGGATTGCTGCCAATGCCTCATCCTGGATCCTATTCAAGAAAACACAATAACCAACTCTGCTCCGATTATAAAACAGAGCACAAATAATGAGAGATCTCTTTACTTCATATATACCTCAAACAGCAACGTGCCTTTTGATCACCCTGGCTTCTACAATCTAAATTGGTCATGGAAAACTAGTGATTTGTGAACTGCGGCATCATTTATTGTCACAGAAATTAGGTTCATATGCATCTTCATTCTCTACAAGGAAGAACAAGACATTTTAATGTAATACTGACTGTGGGGATTATAAGCACTATAGCACAGCCAAGGACATTTATTGTGAATCATTTATCTGAAGGGGGGGTGGAATAAATTCTTGTAGATTAAACAGATAAATAGGGTTTTAAACAAGATGCTGGGAGAATGTGCATGTTAGTTGTCTCTGATGAAGAAAAATCAATGTGGATTTTGCTAATGTATCCAGTTATTTGAGGAAAGACCTAATTGAAAGTAAAAAGGTAAAGGGACCCCTGACCATTAGGCCCAGTCGTGGCCAACTCTGGGGTTGCGGCGCTCATCTCGCTTTATTGGCCGAGGGAGCCGGCGTACAGCTTCCAGGACATGTGGCCAGCATGACTAAGCCGCATCTGGCGAACCAGAGCAGCGCACGGAAACGCCGTTTACCTTCCTGCTGGAGCGGTACCTATTTATCTACTTGCACTATGACGTGCTTTTGAACTGCTAGGTTGGCAGAAGCAGGGACCGAGCAACGGGAGCTCACCCCATCGCGGGGATTTGAACTGCTGACCTTCTGATCGGCAAGTCCTAGGCTCTGTGGTTTAACCCACAGCACCACCCGCATCCCTAATTCAAGGTAGCTTTCAATTTTAAAGCACTATCGAACTGCAGAAAGTAACAGTAAAAGCAACAGAATAAACCAGGGGCGCTGACTTGCCCCCCACATTGAGGGGGCTCAGTGTCACAGGATTCGTCCCGTCTTCACCCGGTGGGCCAGCGCTGGCCCAGCGGCAACAGGGGCTGTGGAGGGCGAAAACTGCCCACCTCTTGCCCCCCACCCAATGGGCCAGCGCTGGCCTGGGGTGGCAGGGCATTGTGACCCCCTCAATATTGGGGAGGGCTCGCCCCCCTTGCCCAGAAATATTGAGGGGGCTGAAGCCCCTTCTGCCCCCATATTTGGCACCCCTGGAAGAAACATAAACAAAGGCCTTAGCTAAAAAACATTTTTTTGAAGAAGAAAAATCACCAAAATAGTCGATGTCTACTTAAAAAGCCAAGGGACACGGGAAGGTAAACAGTGTTTCCGTGCGCTGCTCTGGTTCGCCAGAAGCGGCTTAGTCATGCTGGCCACATGACCCAGAAGCTGTACGGCAGCTGCCTCGGCCAATAAAGCGAGATGAGCACCGCAACCCCAGAGATGGTCACGACTGGACCTAATGGTCAGGGGTCCCTTTACCTTTATCTTACTTAAAAAGCCAGTGAACAGGGCTGCATTCCCCAGCCTCGTGCCCTCCAGGTGTTTTAAACTATAATGCCCATCACTTCCAGCCAGCTTGGGGCTGGTGAGGTTGTAGTCCAAAATACCTGTAGGGCTTTAGGTTGTGAAAGGCTGGTTTAGGGAGCCACATACATGCCCTTGAAGAAGACACAGCCCTGTTCAGTGCACTGCCACTGCTCAGAATGTGGCTTTTTGTCTTGTGCAAACTGCAGCACGGTGGCTGAGAGATCGAGGTTTTTTGAGCAACGTCGTTCTCGATGGATAGGATAGCAAGTGATGGGAGCCTCTCATCCATCACGCTAGATTGCAAGTGTGTTTTGACACGATCCCGTTATGAGAAGCTACGCTGGCAACTGTAAACTGGAAGCGTCGGGAGAAGGCATGGTGCTATCCAGGGATTTGGAAATACGTCAGTCATTTTGCGAATGCACGCAGTGCATTTTGTGGCGAACCATTTCCAGAAGGTAGAATGTGGTGGAGGGGGCTGAGCTCAACACGAAGATCTGCACTATCGATGAGGTTGCCATCAGTGAGGGCTCTGTGTAGATCCATGCGGTGTACATCCATAGTTTTTCAAGGTTGTACAAGAATCCCTCTATATTCCTGTGAGCATCAAGCTGCTCAAATCGTTCTTCATTTGTAATGTGAGCAGTGTTGACAAGACTGTTAGAGGACTCCTGTTTGATGATTCCTACTGCATTCCTCATTGTGAGTCTGACCCAGTATGTATTGCTGCTTGAAAGATTTGGGGTATAAATCCTATTTTCATCTGTGTCCATGTTCCAGAATTTCCACACACAAAAAAAGAGCTCCCCTTTTGGTAAGAAATGTAATTTGGTAAGATTTATTATAGCTATCTGGTATTCACTGGAGTGTTACCCCAGGGAGCCTAATCAGATTGGTCTCGTTTACATGTGATACAGCAATAGTCTTTCCAAGTCTAATTTATTCATCCAGTGGAGTAACAGATACTCTTCATTTTGAGTGTGTAAAAATGTTCCATTTTTAGATGTTTTGTGATTTAAATTTTAAATCCATACTGTTTTCACATAGTGCTACAAATAGACTGACTCAGTTTATAGGTTATTTTGCTTAAATAAAAAAAATACATCCAGGCTACACACCCCAAATTAGTGACACACCAGAAGTCATTGCCATCCTTATACTGCAATGGAGTCTGTGTGGGGCTTCCTCTGAAGGCAGAATCCTGCAGCCTGCCTTCTGCTGACATTAGGTATGGATAGCATATTATGTCCAGTAGTGATGTATGGAAATGAGAGCTGGACCATAAAGAAGGCTGATCGCCAAAAAATTGATGCTTTTGAATTATGGTGCTGGAGGAGACTGTTGAGAGTCCCATGGACTGCAAGAAGATCAAACCTGTCCATTCTTAAGGAAATCAGCCCTGAGTGCTCACTGGAAGGACAGATCGTGAAGCTGAGACTCCAATACTTTGGCCACCTCATGAGAAGAGAAGACTCCCTGGAAAAGACCCTGATGCTGGGAAAGATGGAGGGCACAAGGAGAAGGGGACAACAGAGGACAAGATGGTTGGACAGTGTTCTCGAAGATACAAACATGAGTCTGACCAAACTGCGGGAGGCAGTGGAAGACAGGACTGCCTGGCGTGCTCTGGTCCATGGGGTCACGAAGAGTCGGACACGACTAAACAACAACAACAACAACAAAGCATATTATGTGAATTTTATCTCATCTTGACTAGTTGCTGATAAATCTCTGAAAGCAGTTAAGACTGTTAGTGCTTACCTCTGTATAAAGTAGGTCCATCACACCTAATGGAATACCCATCCCGAAATACCTTGACATCATATGAAGAATCCATGCCCTGTGTGCCATTAATAATAATAATAATAATAATAATAATAATAATAATAATAAATAATAATAATACACCGCCCATCTGGCCGGGCCTCCCCAGCCACTCTGGCCGGCTTCCAACAGGATATTAAAAACACTATAAAACATCAAACATTAAAAACTTCCCTAAGCAGGGCTGCGTTCAGATGTCTTCTAAAAGTCAGATAGTTGTTTACTTCCTTAACATCTGGTGGGAGGGCATTCCACAGGGCAGGCACCACTACCGAGAAGGCCCTCTGCCTGGTTCCCTGTAACCTCACTTCTCGCATTGAGGGAACCACCAGAAGGCGCTAGACCTCAGTCAGTTATTTCAAAAAGTAAATATCAGCACACCCCGAAAGTTGTTGAGCTTTTATTTAGGAAGACCCCCCACAATTGTTGCACTTGCCTAGAATCCAGGACAAGTCCGAATATGCTCCCAGCAATGATCCACCTGGCTGAAATTGAGGGTGCTTGAATCGGAGCTTTCCAAACTTTCCAGGCTGGTGACCCATTTTGGGCGTGCATCATATTCACGTCACATTAGTTCCATTTTACTAGCAAATCAGAGGTTAAACTAAACCCTTTCCAGTCCTAGGAGGAGTGTGGGGAGCATCCGTGCGACACACCTACACACTGCAGCCGACACACGAACGTGTCGCGACACACAGTTTGGAAAGCTCCGGCTTAAATGCATTACCATGTGTTTAATTCTGGAATGTTTCCCAGTAACTCTCGTGTAACTTTGGTCACATGGGAGGTATCCTATTTCGTTCTTCATTTTGTTTTGTGTGTGAGTTACTTGCCTGTAATAGCTGCATCTCCATGAACACTGAAGAAGAGAAGGGTTTGGATTTGGATTTGATATCCCGCTTTATCACTACCCTAAGGAGTCTCAAAGCGGCTAACATTCTCCTTTCCCTTCCTCCCCCACAACAAACACTCTGTGAGGTGAGTGGGGCTGAGAGACTTCAGAGAAGTGTGACTAGCCCAAGGTCACCCAGCAGCTGCATGTGGAGGAGCGGGGAAGCGAACCCGGTTCACCAGATTACGGGTCTACCGCTCTTAACCACTACACCACACTGGCTCTCTGTGTTAGATAACTCTCTCTCTTAAGCGCAATAGAGGAGAGGAGAGCTACTGCATCTTTGTGAATGTATGTGACAGAAAGAAGTACAGAAGTTGATGTTCTCCCAAAGAAGCAATAAGGAGAAGTCTGCTGAAAGGAGGAAGTGTAAACCTCTCGGAAGAAACCGCATGGCCTAGGTGGGTCACATACAGAAGGCTGAGTGCAAGTACTAGAAAGAGAGAAAGAGACTGTTCATTTGAATGTTAAAGGAAGAAGCTATAATCTTCAACTAGAAAAAACGAAGCCCATGCTTGGATAAGCATGTGAATGTAAATACTTTGCACCCTTCGTTAGTTCTGCAAGTAAAGCCTTTTTGTGTTAACAAGTGTTTGGACGTTGTTTTAATTTCAAAAAAAGAAAATGCACGTGATTTGGCTTCCAACCTGCAGTTTAGTTACTCTGTCAACACTGAGCACCTCCCTGATCAATTGTGATCTCTAAATGGTTGTCTTCCTTTGCAGGCAGAACTTCCTTACACACCATAGTTTTATCTTCAGAAATGTTCTGTTTTCACTGACATTTCTTTTAGGACTGAGTTGTTTCTCAATTGCTTTGCATTGCTCAACTCGGGTACTGCGGGTATATACGATGTACACTAGGGTCTACAACTCCCAGATCCAAGGGTTGAGGTTTCCTGTGCTGGAAATCTAGTGTCTGGCCCCAGCTTCTTCTCCTGCTCCACAGGATAAGGTATAACCAATCTCACTATCTTTATTCTTGCCTGTGCCTACTATTTCCAACCATGGCTCATAGTCATCAGTAACAGCTTACTTGCTTTGCCTGTGGTGGGAACCAACAAACATGTTCAAGTGATCACTGCAGGTTTCATGGTTACATGGTTGACAGTCAGTCAAGGTTTATATATGTTCATTCTTGCTGCAGGGCTTTCTCCTGTAGAAGAGCCCCAGTCATGTTTATGCACTACTACCATTGCTGACGTGGAACTCTTGTTTGCAGTCTGTGCCATTAAATGCTGGTATTTTCCTCTATTATTTTTTTATTCTTCTGGATTCCTCTCCTCTGTGCTAAGTAGCATGGATCAATAGTCCTGCTATTCAGAGCAGAGGAGGAGAACTTGAAAATGGGAGGGATGGTTGGTGACTTGAAGCATTGCCCTGCTGCTGTTAGCCCCAACTACAATGCTTAGACCACAAATATCTGTGGCTATTATGTGAAATCTCTTTGTCTTTTTCCTCTATATGGTATCCAAAAACTCATAGTACGGTTAATAAGTTTATGTGTTGTGACATTTCAGTTGGCATTATAAAGGTATTGTGAATTTTGGAATTGTTCTTAATGGGTCAGCCTTTGCTATAATAATAATAATAGTAATAACAATATGGACATTAAGCATCAGCAGTGAGATGGCTAGAAAAACAGCCAAGAGCAGAAGGCGCCTCTTTACGTCATATCAAATCTAATTGAGGAGGAATCCTATTACACAGTCTTGTTTCATGCTGATGCCTCAAACAAAATGGGCATGCATTTCAAACTTCTGATTAGCTTTGTGTCACTGAAAACAGACTCACAGTCACTGATATAGCTACGCATCTCAAAGCTACCTCTGTGGAACCAGAGTCTGACCTAGATCACAATAGTCATATTAATCCTAGGAGGCCTATGCAGACAGCTGTCACTTCCCTTTGTTCTGCTGCTTAAGGCCCCATTTAATTATTTCTTGGTGATGTGTGCCTTAACATCTGCTCTGGTATTGTGTTGCAAACGTACGGTATATTCAAAGTGATGAATTTACACACACGAACAATATCTTTGTTCCAACAGTGCAGAGTTTAAAGCAGCTCACAATAACAGCAAGGCATTAAATATTAGCAAACAGCATTTCCATCAGTGCAATCATCTTCAAAAACACACAATAGCATATACATAAATCGAAAACAAACAATGAAATCAAATGTGGTTCAGTACGAATTCATCATACTTAAACTCTTGGTGTTTTGTTTTTTTTATCAGAAATGGCACTGGACAGGTGCTTAACAGCCAACTGACATAGCCCCTCTAGGAAGGTACAATAGAATGATAGATAGATGATGATAGATAGATAGATATAGATAGATAGATATAGATATAGATAGATAGATGATAGATAGATAGATGATACAGATAGATAGATGATAGATAGATGATAGATGATAGATAGATGATAGATAGATAGATAGATAGATAGATAGATAGATAGATAGATAGATAGATAGATAGATACAGTGGCGTAGCGTGGGTTGTCAGCACCCGGGGCAAGGCAAGTAATTTGCGCCCCCTAACCCATGGATTTGCGCCCCCTAACCTGTGGATTTGCGCCCCCTAACCCATTGATTTGCCCTAACCCCAGATGTTGCGCCCGGTGCGGCCGGCCCCCCCTGCACCCCCCACGCTACGCCACTGGATAGATAGATAGATAGATAGATAGATAGATAGATAGATGATAGATAGATAGATAGATTAGATAGATGATAGATAGATAGATAGATAGATGATAGATAGATAGATAGATAGATAAGATAGATAGATAGATAGATGATAGATGATAGATCAAAAAGTACACACACAAATACAGAGAGAGAGAGAGAGACTTGCTTTAATAAAATTGGTATTCCTTTCATATTTTATTTACTGAAGCCACAAAGAAGACACCTGAATCTGTGGTGTGTTCTCTGTCTCTACTTGCCAAAGAAGATGTAAAGAGAAGCTCTTCCTGTTGTAGCTTTCTCAGGGCCAGGCAAGAAGAAAACCAGAAAGTTGCAGCCTAGATCTTAAAAGAATAATTCCCACAGGTCCACCAAAGAGGGGCAGGTTCCATGTCTCTGTGGTTCTGTGCTCTATCATTTCCCACTCAACAGAATGTCGGTTGAGAAAGCTACTACAAAGTCAAACTAAAATGACTGAAAACAGATGTTGGTGCACATGTTGTAAATTAGGTGTCCAAGGAGATGTCCAGACTGTGGGGCGGGAAAAGCAAGAAGCATTGTACACAACCATCACAGGGAAATTCCTCCTTAAGTTTACTCTGCAGATAAAGAATGAGCACATTAAAACATGCCTTATAGCTAAGTAAAACCTACCATTGTGGGGCCTTTTATTTGTTTTATTGCTAACATGGTAGTGACATGTCTTCTGAGCTTTCCAATTCAGCTGGCTACAGCTGCAGCTAGAAAGAATCTGATGCTTAGTTGACAGATGTGAACCACTGACAGGCTTGCTAGGTTCCACCCAACATTGTGGGTGCCCGGCGCATGTGTGTGATGTTATGAGTGCATGTAACATTACACGTTGTTGCAGCAGCGGGAGGGCCTGATGAAATGCGTCCGACATGGCAGAAGGGCCCAACTGGGTGCCCCACCGCAGCATGCAACGTTTTGGTCACCCAACCAGGCATCTGTTATGTATTCAATGGTCTGTGTTTGCCTGAGCTTGAGTCTGGACTGTGGTGTGAGCCCATGTGTTCTGATTCAATACATGATATCCAATCACAGAACATTTCAGGATTTGGGCTGCTGCCATTGGCCCTTTAACTCTGACTTACGATTCGCAGCTTGGAAGTTTAGACAGCCAATCACATTGGGAGTGGGAGCGGCCCAGGCCTTCAGAAATGTATATAAGCTGTCTCTTTTCTGTTAGTTCAATAAAGGTTTTTGCTGCTATCACTGTGTCTTGCCTCATGGGAACCCACCTACATTCAGCATCCACAGTAAAAAATTTGTGCATGCCTAGGTACCCACGCCCCTCCCCGAAATGCTGTCTAGAAGCACTGAAATAAGCCCAGTAAAGAACCAGCTTTCTTATTTCATCACTTTAAGATCCTGTACCTTCTTGAAGGAGAAACTGAAGATGCAAACCTCATCCAAGCTGCAGTTGCAGCCACATAGTTACTCATAATGATGCTCTTGGATGAATCAAAAGAGGCATCCAGCCAACTCATATGTCGCTGATGGGATCACTACTTTTATAGTTTGGGAATGGTTCCTCGCAGAATCTCTTCAAACCCAGTGACTCTGATTGTAAAAGATCCAGGATTAGTAAGTGTAATGGGAAGTGGTTTGGGTAAGACTTTGTCCGGGTATGATTGTGTTAACTGATGGTCATCTGCTCAGCTGCTATCTTTGTAAACGGGCAAGGGCAGCGGAGGCGTGGGGAGTGACTCACACTTCTGTCATCTTCCTAACCGTGAGGAGGCAGTAGGCTCAGCCAGCAGTTTCAGGTTGCTTTCAAGCGATCTTGAGCGTTCATCCCGATTTGTTTCCACAACGTTTGCAGGGAGGTTAGACAGTGTCAGCTATCTACTGAGCATTCCTTCTGAATTGTTTGTGGAGAGGTTATATGGCACAGGCACTGGGGTGCCCCCAAAGTCAGGGAGTAGGGCAGCACGCGTGTAACATCATGCATGTGACACGTGATGCCACACACATCTTCCAATGCCGTGCAAGCCGGGCCGGCGTGGCCTAGCAGAAGGTTGCACCAGCCTGTCCCATGTCAGGAAATGCCATACAGGCCAATGCAGCCTTCTGCTAGGCCGTGGCGGTCCCCACAGTGTCATGAGACACTGCTGGGCCTCATGAGGCCTGGTGTGAGGCCTAGCAGAAGGCTTCACTGTCTTGTGCTGTTAGGTTGTGGGTGAACATATCAGACGACACAGCGATTCTTCAAACAGCTCTTGTTTATTCACAGGCCAGAACAGAACTGAACTGAAGGGTTCAGCGAGCCTGCTTATATAGAGCTCCACTACAACGCAACTGTAACAACTTTCTGTAACTATCCAATCACTGAACGTCACTTTCAATCCCTTATTTGCATATGTGGACCTGAGTGAAAACTATCTGCAGTATCCCCCTGCTGGCCCAGGGTGAGAACTTCAGTACATAACATGTGCAGTGTTAGAAAATGGTGCACAGGCCGGTCTGGCCTCTCTCAGCATTTCAGTCTCCTCTTCCCCCTCAATATTCAGAAGGCTGAGCTAAGGAGTATTGAGAAGGCTGACGACACATCTGCTCTCTAGAGTTGGCACCCCAATTACCGTATTTTTTGCACCATAACACTCACTTTTTTCCTCCTAGAAAGTAAGGGGAAATGTCTGTGCGTGTTATGGAGGGAATGCCTACGGGTGGCATGCCTACGGATTGTATATGGCATTGCAGCAAGTGACTGTTCTCCCACACTTTCCAGTGCTTTTAACTATAACTATCCTTACTGCAAAAGGTACATCATGGAGCAGGTTCATCACCATGCAAGAGCACCAAATCAGCTTTCCTGTGCAATCTGAATTTGTCCATATGTGATTGAATCCATCCCAAAATAGCCACAATCTGGAAGCACCCTTGGATTCAAACTGAGTCAGACTGAGAAGGCAGACACAGAAAACCGAGGTGCTTCTGTGGAAGAATCCTATGCTACTGGTGTCCCACTAGAAACCTACTGTGGGAGTATTGTCAGTTTTGAGGGCTCAATCCAGACTTGTGCTTGCACCGTGCCTAAAAATCATGGGCCTGATCCTGTGCTTTCTAGGCACGGGTCCAAGCAGTTTTACCATTGCCCCATGACTTTCCCCTGGAAAACCTGCTCTTTAGTGCTAAATCAGTGCAAATGTCAATCCGGAGTAAACGCAAATTGCTGTTTGCTCTGACTGAGCGCTAAATAGCAGTTTTCTCTGGGGGAAAGCAGTGGTACAAAAGGAAGTGTGGATAAGCCCTGAGTGTTAGTGATGGGGGCTTTCCTCTTTTGTTGGGCCTATATCTCTCTGTAAATAAACCAACTATACCAAAAACATGCAAAGGAAACTGAATTCTGCACCCCTAGAACTTCCACTCGCTTGGAAGTGAGATGCACTGATAATTTTAATAATAATAATAATAATAATAATAATAATAATAATAATAATAATAATAAATTAATAATTTATTTACACCCTGCCCATCTGGCTGGGTTTCCCCAGCCACTCTGGGTGGCTTCCAACAAGATATTAAAAACACAGTAAAAGATCAAACATTAAACACTTCCCTAAACAGGGCTGCCTTCAGATGTCTTCTAAAAGTCAGATAGTTGTTTATTTCTTTGACATCTGGTGGGAGGGCGTTCCACAGGGCAGGCGCCACTACTGAGAAGGCCCTCTGCTTGGTTCCCTGTAACTTCGCTTCTCGCGGTGACTATAACTTCGCTTCTCACATTACTATAATGCAGGTGGCAGTGGGTATATTTAACCGTGGTTATATCTTACCTTGGGACGCGGGTGGCGCTCTGGGTAAAACCTCAGTGCCTAGGACTTGCCGATCGCATGGTCGGCAGTTCGAATCCCTGCGGCGGGGTGAGCTCCCGTCTTTTGGTCCCAGCTCCTGCCCACCTAGCAGTTCGAAAGCACCCCCAAGTGCAAGTAGATAAATAGGTACCGCTTTATAGCGGGAAGGTAAACGGCGTTTCCGTGTGCTGCGCTGGTGCCGGCTCACCAGAGCAGCTTCGTCACACTGGCCACGTGACCCGGAAGTGTCTCCGGACAGCGCTGGCCCCCCGCCTCTTAAGTGAGATGGGCGCACAACCCTAGAGTCGGACATGACTGGCCCGTAAGGGCAGGGGTACCTTTACCTTTACCTATATCTTACCTTGAATCTGCAATGAACTTATGGACACATATATTGGCAATGCACGTGGATCTTGCTGTGTTCAGTCAACTTGATTGAACAGGCATGAGTTCCCCACCTCCAAACTTTATATTTTGGTTTTAAATATCCACCTCTTTGTTTGCTACACTGTAATTCTACAACAAAACAACTCAGTATTGTTGCTGATCTTGCATATACTTTGCACTCCACTGTAAAGCAGATCTTTGAAGCATGTCTGCTGATGGATGTCTGCCGTTCTTGCCATCAAAACACTTGATTTATCTACCTGAAACTCATGTCATATCCAGCAGTTATGCAGGACTGATCAGACCAAGCAGTTAGTACTGAAAATGCAGGTGTCTTTAGAAAATATAACCCTATCCTTTTTAAATCTTAGGCTGTTCCTATGGCTCCTTACCTGGGAGTAGAGCTCATTGAACTTGCTCTATTAATGTCGCTCTAGTTGGTATGCAAGAAACAGCTCTTATTTCATTCCACACCACTCCAGTGATATTTCACTGAAAGTGGATGGTCTTTACTCATCTACAATCAAACCAAGGCAGTGAGTGCAAATTGCCCATCTGTCCACCTATATAATTTCTGTTTTTCCATATGTCGCTGCTGTGTTTTGCCAGATAACACCGCACAGTTTTGAAGGGTCTACTTTGTTTTTGAAAAGAATGAGTCCAATGCTCACATTACCACAGGAGGCCATATGCTGCATAAATCACTACGACAACAGGCCATCTTCAAAGCTCTTGCTAGTCCATTTCCTTCCTAGAAATGAAATGTTTGCATCCTTGTGTGACTTTGCACCTGCCATTTTCAGTACTGCTAATGCTTAAGAAGACCCCCTATGGAGAAAATGTCCCGTTTGCAACTAGGTGTAAAATTTTACGATGCTCAGTCCCGACATTCTTTGTTTTGATGAAATGTCAGGCTTCAAGTTTTTCTCCCTTCCTCTCATAGCATCGGTGACTTTTACTGCATGCACGACAGCAACCTTATAGAGGATAATGAATATAATGTAACTTAAATAATTATAGACAGGGAACCAGGCAGAGGGCCTTCTCGGTAGTCACACCTGCCGTGTGGAACGCCCTCTCATCAGATGTCAAGGAAATAAATAACTATACAACTTTTAGAAGACACCTGTAGGCAGCCCTGGATCAGGAAGTTTTTAATGTTTGATGTTTAATTAGGTTTTTATATGTGTTGGAAGCCACCCAGAGTGGCTAGGGCAACCCAGCCAGATGGGCAGGATATAAATAATAAAATTATTATTATTATCATCATCATGTAAACAATGCTTACTTTTCTTTTTAGTCTTGTTCTCGTAGTCTTCTTATTTTCCACCTACAATGGAACTTGCATGCCTCCTCACCACTGCCCCCCTCCAAAGCCTCACTCATGAGAGTTCTATGAAATCTCCCATGAGCTCTATGAGATCTTGAGAGATCTTGCCGGAAGTCGCTGCCACACAACCCTGACGGCGACGGGGCAGGTGAGGCACCCATGGGGGCACTGTCCTGTGGGCTTCTGCTGCCTGAGGTGGCTGCTTCAGTCTACTTCATCAGCAGGCCAGCCATGGTGTTAGCTATAACAACAGCAACAACAACAACTCATTATTTATACCCCACCATCTGGCTGGGTTTCCCCAGCCACTCTGGGCGGCTTCCAACAGAATATTAAAAGCATGATAAAACATCAAACATTAAACCCTTCCCTGAACAGGGCTGCCTGCAGATGTCTTCTAAAAGTCAGATAGCTGTTTATTTCCTTGACATCTGATGGGAGGGCGGGCGCCACTACTAAGAAGGCCCTCTTCCTGGTTCCCTGTAACCTCACATCTTGCAGTGAGGGAACTGCCAGAAGGCTCTCAGCGCTGGACCTCAGTGTCCCGGCTGAATGATGGGGGTGGAGACGCTCCTTCAGGTATACTGGACTGAGGCCGTTTAGGGCTTTAAAGGTCAGCACCAACCCTTTGAATTGTGCTCGAAAATGTACTGGGAGCCAATGTAGGTCTTTCAGGACCGGTGTTATATGGTCTCGGCGGCCACTCCCAGTCATGTGTATATCTTTAAAAATATATGAAGGAGAGTTAGGCAAGGAATATGACAGTGCAGATACTGGGCATGGCTGCATCGGTCCTAGTGATTAAAAACCACAGGCATTTTGAGGTTTAGTGGGAAGCCCTGGCTAAGATTTATACGCTCTGAAATGAAATCAGAGTACGCTATACAGTAGTCTTGCCCATCTTGGTGACCTCCAGATGTATTTGACTTACATTTCATAGAATTGTAGAGTTTGGGAGTGACCGCAAGGATCATCTAGTCCAACCCCCAGCAATGCAGGAATATTTTGCCCAACGTAGGATTTGAACCCATAGCCTTCAGATTAAGAGTCTCATGCTCTACCAACTGAGCTATGTTTGGGGCTACAACTCCCACCAGTCCCAGCCAGCAAGGAATTGTGGTGGTTGTAGTTTAAATCATTCATTTGGACAAGTAATAATTACTTATAATAAAATAAATAAACTAATAATAATAATAATTCCCATTTTAATTTCTTTTTGCATTTCATAGCAGTAGTGCAATAGGTACTTGATGTTCAGAGAAGTCCTCTGAGATCCCTTCCTGAAATACAAAAGCCATATGGAGAGGAACATTATCTTTGTGGCGTCAACGGGCAATTAGATGGTCACTATTGTGAACCCTGCTTTGCATTTCATCAGGTAAAACCCTGCTTTTGTTGCATGAGGCTATTGTAAGACTACCCAGTAGGCATGGGACACATTATGCAAAGGTTCCCCTTTCAGTTTACAAGGCAAAACCTGGAGCATGGAAGATGCCTTATCTATCTTCCATAAAGCACAATGCAGATTTACAAGGCTCTATAAATGTTTTACAAGGGTGAGGATAAGAATAGCAACAACGAGAAACACGTGCTTCCTAAAGAGGAAAGGCAATGATGACTGAACGATACCCAGAACAGATATGCAATTGACTTGCATTTCTGGAAATGAAAGCTGACAGGGGAAAGAATATGATTTTCCCATTGCATTTGGTATTAACAGGAAGAATGAAATAGTGGCAATGAAGAATTTACCAAAATAATGCTTCCTTTTCAATGAAGACTCTATTTAGTAATGCAGTATTGGGATTAATGCAGCTATTAAGACACTTACACAATTAGCCCTTATACAATGAGAAATTAGTAGCCGAGAATTTAATACTGCTTGCTTGCAGTCCACATTTTCATCAGAACGATCCATGGGCAGAAAACATCCACAAAGAAACATATCTAACTTTGCATTAATAAAACTGCATTTCTCAACTTTGAAATCATGTGCTGCCGTATAAAGGGACAAAATTTGTCCTTGTGTAGCTGTTTTTTGTTAAAACACACACACACACACACACACACAGAGGGAGTTTTATGTCTTTGCCCCCACCCCCACCCCATCATGCCTAATCCCAAATAGACTTACTCTGTTCCTGCTGTTTGGAATTGGATAAAAAAGACCTGCAAGAGAGATACGTATGTCTCTGTGTGAAAGGGGGACAAGGAGGGCAGGGACAGATTTGGCACTGTGGAATGGCTGACACTTCAAAGGTCTCTATTTTCCGGGGGCAGTCCCAGATTTACAGAAGCCATCCTGGTTTCTAATTCAATCTCGGAATGTCCCACTTTTCCTTAGGATGTCCCTATTTTCATCGGAGAAATGTTGGGTGGTATGGGGTTATGTGACCTCCGAGCCAAGCAGCAAAGTAACTATACAACCCTCTATATAACCCTTAGAAGACATCTGAAGACAGCCCCGTATAGGGAAGTTTTTAAAAATGTTTAATGTTTTATTGTGTTTTTATATATGTTGGAATCCACCCAGAGTGGCTGGGGCAAGCCGGCCAAATGAGTGGGCTATAAATAATAAAATTATTATTATTATTATTATTATTATTATTATTATTATTATTATTATTATTTAAAGGTAAAGGGGCCCCTGACCATTAGGTCCAGCCGTGGCTGACTCTGGGGTTGTGGCGCTCATCTCGCTTTATTGGTCGAGGGAGCCGGCATACAGCTTCTGGGTCATGTGGCCAGCATGACTAAGCCACTTCTGGCAAACCAGAGCAGCGCACAGAAAAGCCGTTTACCTTCCCGCCGGAGTGGTACCTATTTATCTACTTGCACACTGATGTGCTTTCGAACTGCTAGGTTGGCAGAAGCTGGGACCAAGCAATGGGAGCTCACCCTGTTGCGGGGATTTGAACCGCTGACCTTCTGATCGGCAAGCCCTAGGCTCAGTGGTTTAATCCACAGCGCCACCCGCGTCCCTATTATTATTTAGGACATCCCTATTTTCATTGGAGAAATGATGCAGGGTATGGAATGGTCACACCTGGTAAGCTGATTGGAGCTGTAGCTTAAGTTAGAGTATCTGTTCTGCAAGGTGACATTTGCCCTTTTTCCAAGTAGTCAAAATGTCAAAAAAAGGGGCATTTGTATAAGGGATCTAGAATCTTGTGCTTTAATTTGTTAAGCTAATTTGTTGCCTTATTTATATTTATGCAACCCGTTAAATTACCACCAGACAGCACACACATAGAAAAACGAGAGTTCAGAAACAGGATATAGCTACTTGAGCTTCTAACAGGGTTCATATTGTTCAAACCCAGATAAAAACAGGAAAACCTTCTCTTTGTGCTCTTAGTTTCACGAAGGAGCATCCTTGAAAACTACACGATGGAATACTAATACGCAGCGGCAGAACTAATCGTAGAAGGAATTTAACAGATGAGATTTCCCAAGCAAATTCTTCCTGTAATTCCTGTCAAGGATTGTCATCTGTTGTCGGATATCACATTCAGATACAACTGAAAAGCTTTTGAGAGAGAACATTGCTGGGCAAAGATCCAGGAAAAAACAAGATCAGGTCTGCGAAATGGGAAAGTCCTAGCAATCCATTTCCAGCTCATTGACAGGTGCCCTTCCTAGGAATACTTGGCAAGTGAGCAAAAAGCCAGGTTTATTCTCAGCAGGAACTGAAGAAGGTCTTCTTTCTTCCAATGAGCAACTGGGCTTTCCCTGAGGGGTTCTGGGGTGTTTAATTTGCTTCCGGGATGTCTTCCTGATATGGTAAAAGCAAAGTGCAGTATATTTATAAAAGCAATCTTTTGCATTTATCCTACATTTAAATCACATGACTTCCTCCAAAGAATTCTGGACGTTGTAGTTTCCCATTCACAGAGCTGCAATTCCCAGAACCCGTAACAAACTACAGTTCGCAGGATGCTTTGGGGGAAAGTCATGCATTTTAAATGCATGTTGGATGTGCTTTAACTGTATTATGTGGATCTGCCTTCCTCGGATCAGAGGTGACTCCTTTGTGTAGTTTTAATTAGACCACATTGAGTTGTTTATCTAATGTTATACACAAGCTACCATATCTTTAACATGCTATATACCACAATAAAACCACATTCACCTGTTGTCCCTTGCAACAGAAGGTGATCAAAACAATTCTCTTATTTTTAATCCTCTCTCACTCTACCTCAGGCAAGCAGATTCTTGGCTGTTAGACCAGATCTTCAACTATTTCAAATAAAGGACCCATTTTTAAACCCAAACTGTAATATAGGATGCATTCTTCATTTAACTATGGACTCAGCTACGTTAGTAAAGAAAAGCGCTTTATAAGCGTTATAACACTGTGAGTCAGGTCTTTTGCCAACGTGTTTTTATGAAGTTTACAATGTGTTTTCCTGAAACGCTTTTTTTGATGTGTCTGGATCCAGCCTATATGGTATGTCCCTCCTTCACCTTTTCTTTTTTTTTTTTTTTTTTAATAATAATATTTATTAAAGTTTCCAAAATACAGAAAGAAAGAAAAGAAAAATAAAGATACATTCGGAGCCTTGTTTTCAAACATCCACTTTCTGGGACTCCCCCCTTCCCCCACCCCTACCGTATTCCCCTTTCATATTGTTGTTTCCACAAGTTCCATCTCTAATTTAAAACTTAATTTGTGTACCCCATTATTCAAATTTAAATTTGTGCAAAACTTATGCCAACCCTTTGATAGCAAGACAAAAGATCTCTCCCCATGGCCCACCCCTTTTCTTTCCACAATGTCCCCCCTTTTTTTCCATTAACATAAAAGCACACAGAATAAGAATATAAAACATAAAAATATAATAGAGAAAAAAAAAAGACCAATTCAGAAAGTAGTTGCAAGCCTTTGGGTTCTAATTCTCCCCCCCCTTCCCCGGTTTAATTTCCCCTATCCACCAATCTATGTTTTCTGCCTGGAAATCCTAAATCCATCTATCCCATTTTTCCCCCAACTCCTTGCAGGATTATTTCCCATTTTTAGGATTATTTTTTAAAAATTAATTCCTTAATCTTCAAAACTGTCAAATTATAAAGCTCCCCCCATTGTTCTTTCAAGATTGTAGTCCAGCTTTCTCTTGTTCCACTGCTAAAACTTCCTTATTCAAATGTTTAGTAACTCTACATGGGTTGTTGTTATTCAGGAACAAAAACTTACGTTCAGTCCCTTCCTTTCTTCATAGAGAATTCTATTGTCTTCTTTTAGTCAAAACACCCTGTAGACGAAATTCAGTTTCAGTTTTGCAGCTTTCCCAGGAGATAACCAGTTCTGTAAAATTCCGAAGTGTTGTTTTTTTCCCGGCTTGCGCCCATCTTTGTAATATCCCGAAGCTCCTCTAGGGGGTTGTTGTAACTTTGTTTCCAAAAGTCCGATTGTTATCCGTGTTTTCGCCATTTTGTATTCAAGTCTTAACAAATTATATCAAATTGTAACAAATTTAACCAGCAAGGTCCTCGTAATAAAATCCTCTTTAAAATTCCGACTTTGACAGCTACTTTGACAGCTGTCAAAATCACCGGCTCTTTTCACCAGGCTCACTCGTCAATCGCCCCGGTTCCCAGGGGGGGGGGTGCATTTTCCTTCTCCTTCAATTCTTCCTCCAGCACAGTTCTTGTAATTTCCCATCATGGAATTCTTAATTTTAGCAAAAATGCCGTTCTTTTTGGGCCTTGGCTTCCCGTTCCTTGTTTTAAAATGTCTACAATAGGGGGGGGGACTGACTTCCTTTTTAGATCCCCCCCCGCTCGTCTCCAATCCGAAAATTTTTTCCTCTTTTGAACCCGATTTCCAATTTACTCACGGGTTGTTGTTAAAAGTCCGAATTCTTAATGGAAGAAGTCAGCGCTCTCCGCCGGATGGCATGCGGCTTCGCTCGGCAGGGATGGCAGAGGACTCAAAGCACCACGCTTCTCCCCGGCACCCGATCCGTAGCCTTTAAAAAGGCTCCTTCACGAGTCGGGAGGGCGCTGACGGTGCGAGCCGAGTCTCCAAGTCCACGGCCCCCGTGGCCGTGGTTTTTAAGGGTCCCCGCATCGCCGGTGCGGTAGAACCCAACCCCTGCCGAGCAGGCTCCCTCCGGAGCTCGGAGGGAGTCCGCCATT
>JAXCMG010000024.1:5000240-5043138 GCA_034642415.1 Podarcis siculus | reverse complement strand
GTCCGGGGATGACGTGGCTGATGGATCCCTAGGTAAATAAGGCTTCACTATAACCAACATGCTTAAATCTAATTAATGCATGAAGGGGTTAATGCCATAGAGTAAGCTGTCCTGCCAGGCGTAGCTAGGCCACTCCCCCTGACCTTGACAGGAAGGTAATCAAGCCTATTGTTGTACTCCAGTCTGCCAGAAAAGTTCAACATGCAGGCTCTGAGACTGAATGGCTCTTACAAGCCACTCCCCCCCCCCGTTTTATTAAATTTGCTTAGTAACATAACGTTATCTTTTTCTTTTTTTTAATAGATTTTTATTGATTTTCCAACATACATTATAAACAATACACAACACAATACATAAACAAACAAACATATAAACACGTATAATTTCGTAACCTTTTTTTCATTAACCCTCTTTCACCGACTTCCCCATGCCTCCCTTTTCTGCATCCCTGTTTAGTAATTTTCTTCAGCAACCCCTGCCTTCTATTAACTTTTAAACTCTTTTCGTTTCCTTCTTCCTTTACCCAATCATTTACAGCTGGAATCTAATTTTTTTACGTTACCCTTGACATTTTAGCAGTCATTAACTTTATAATAGTTTTTAAGATAAGCTTTAAATTTCTTCCAGTCTTCATCCACCGTCTCTTTTCCTTGGTCACGGATTCTGCCAGTCATCTCAGCCAGTCCCATATAGTCAATCACCTTCGTCTGCCATTCTTCCAATGTGGGTAGTTCTTGTGTCTTCCAATACTTTGCTAAAAGAACTCTTGCTGCTGTTGTGGCGTACATAAAAAATGTCTTATCCTTCCTTAATACCATTTGGCCAACCATGCCCAAGAGAAAGGCCTCTGGTTTCTTGTGAAAGGTGCACTTAAGAACCTTCTTAATTTCATTATAGATCATTTCCCAGAAGACCTTAATCTTTGGGCACGTCCACCAAAGATGATAAAAAGTACCTTCAGCTTCATTACATTTCCAACATTTATTATTGGGCGTATGATATATTTTTGCAAGCTTGACCGGGGTCATGTACCACCTGTAGATCATTTTCATAATATTCTCTCTTAGGGCATTACATGCCGTGAATTTTATACCGGTGGTCCATAACTGTTCCCAGTCAGCAAACATAATATCATGACCAATGTCTTGCGCCCACTTAATCATAGCTGATTTAACTGTTTCATCTTGTGTATTCCACTTCAACAGCAAATTGTACATTCTTGACAAATTCTTAGTATTGGGTTCTAACAATTCAGTTTCTTATTTTGATCTCTCCACCTGGAAGCCAATTTTCCTGTCTTGTTTGAACGCCTCATTAATCTGAAAATAATGAAGCCAATCTCTTACTTTGGACTTCAATTTCTCATAACTTTGTAATTTCAGTAGTAACATAACGTTATCATATATATTCTATAAAACAAAGAATACTTACAAGCCACTCTTGAGTTCCTGTACCAATAATTTAGGAACTTTCACCACTGTAACTAAGCCGAGTTTTACTGCCTATGTTTTCTGACTGGTGTATGGAAAAGCACATGGACCTGACCTTTGAAGAGTTTGTAAATAATCCAAATGTGTAGCCTTTTTCTATGCTAGGAGAATAGAGGAACTTTGGAAGGAACTTAGAAATGCATATTTTAAAGGTCTAACAATCTATATTTCTACTCTTTACTTTGCCTCTCCGAACCTGCAATTGCCACTAGCAAACCACATCATATTCTGTTATATACCCATGACTGGTTCTCCTGGATTAGTACCCATTCCCTGATTTACATCCACCCCTCCCCAGTGAAAGGTAATATTTCATTAAAAAGGGACAAATTTTCCAGCTGAGAATAGAGAATTGAGTTGCACAGGGGACTGATTAGGTTTCTACACTGGGAGTGTATGGAAGATTTAATAAGTTTACAGGTGTGAGAGTGAATGTGAGAAAGAGAGAAATGGATTTCATAAAGACCAAGGAACGCTGCTTTAGCAAGTTATTGACTTCTGCAAGGATTGGATCACATCCTAAATGGGAACATAATGTCATTAGCTAAAGTGCTGAAATGCAGTCCTTTGACATTCTGTACACAAATGTCTCACAAAGGCGATTTTCTTAGATGGTAATTATTATAAGATCAGCTGGGGGAAAGATCAAGGTTGCGGTACGGAACACATATGCACTAGTGAAACAGTAATTATTTTATCAGGAACATGGTGATAGAAATGCGCCTAGCAAAGCAGACCAAGGGGCTGTTCCAGTGCAATGGTAGTTGTCTTATAGGAAGGAAGCCAGAGAGCCACATTCTGCCTGGTATTTCTCGGCAAAGTGAAATGCTCAAAAACGTGCAGCAAATGGCCTTGTGCATTTGGCAAAGTGAGCTTTATCCCCAAAAAGGTTCATACCACAATATAATTCAGGAGCCTCAGAACTCTTCATGATTTTATGCTGCACTGTTCCATTTAATAGCTAATACAGTGGTACCTCGGGTTACATATGCTTCAGGTTACATACGCTTCAGGTTACAGACTCCGCTAACCCAGAAATATTACCTCAGTTTTAAGAACTTTGCTTCAGGATGAGAACAGAAATTGTGCTGCGGAGGTGCGGCGGCAGCAGGTGGCCCCACAAGCTAAAGTGGTGCTTCAGGTTAAGAACAGTTTCAGGTTAAGAACGGACTCCGGAACGAATTAAGTATGTAACCAGAGGTACCACTGTATATATTATCTTTAGCCTTACAAAGGTCACAATTTTCATTAGAAAAATGTTGTAGGGGATGGAGTTATACAACCCCCGAGCCCAAGGAGATAAGTAACTAGACAACCTTTAGAAGACATCTGAAGGCAACCCTGTAAAGGGAAGGTTTTTTAAAAATTTTAATGTTTTATTTTGTTTTTATATATGTTGGAAGCCACCCAGAGTGGCTGGGGCAACCCAGTCAGATGGGCAGGGTATTATTATTGAATAAGACATCCCTATTTTCATCAGAGAAATGTTGGAAATTATGGGATGTATTGGATAGTATGGAAAAGAGCAATTCAAGATAACTTGCAAGAAGAAGAAGAGTTTGGATTTGATACCCCGCTTTATCACTACCCGAAGGAGTCTTAAAGCGGCTAACATTCTCCTTTCCCTTCCTCCCCCACAACAAACACTCTGTGAGGCGATGAGGCTGAGAGACTTCAGAGAAGTGTGACTAGCCCAAGTCACCCAGCAGCTGCATGTGGAGGAGCGGAGACGCGAACCCGGTTCACCAGATTACGAGTCCACTGCTCTTAACCACTACACCACACTGGCAAGATGATGTGGGGCAGGTCCATGCACAGGTGGGGGGCAGCTGGGTACACTTGCCCCAGGCCTCAGAGGGCTAAACTGGTTAGGGGCCCCCCACCAAGTACCAACTGCTTTTCTGTTTGAGTTTATAACTTTATTCTAAAAAGACTCCTACCCCACTTCTCAGACAATCTCTGCACAGGCTGGGTCGGTTATTCAAGCACACCTGGAAGCAGGCTGGCATACTTGACTCTGAGGTGGGAGAGAGGAGAAGGTGGCAATATTAGACCCCAGTGGAATGACTCTATTGCCCATGGGGCCATTGGAGAAACAAGGCGGTGGTTGTTTTTAAAAAAATAAATGTATTTTTTATTAAAGATTTCTTAGTTTACAAAAGTATGTGCAATGTCTCTTTTTTCAAGTTGCATTTTCTACAGATGAGTTTCGTTTGTTGTGAGACATTAGCGGTACATTAGGAAGAAAAGGGGGAAAGAGGTGGAGGGGGAATGGTGAGTGGGGAGGAGTTGGGTGGCAATGCTTCTATTCTACTTAGTGTATGTGTGGGGTTTTGTGTCAACATCACTTGTGTGGGTTCTCTATACTATTCGCTTGTTGTATTTCTTTGGTGGTAGGAGAGGTTGGGGGTGGCCTAGGGTGGGGTTGGTTGTCTTTGATTGGCAATAGTGAAATTTGTTTGTGTGTGTGTGTGTTTGGATCAGGTTAGCTAGATTGATTCGAATGCTGTTGACGGGCTCTTGTTGTTGTCTTGTTGGGCTGTGTATGTGATAAAGGGTAACCATATCGGGGTGAAGGTGTCTTCTTCTATTTGTCCCCATGTCAGTTTCAGTTTATTGGTTAGCTTTTCTAATAAGGCTGTTTCCCATACTACAGTGGTACCTCAGGTTAAGAACTTAATTCGTTCTGGAGGTCAGTTCTTAACCTGAAACTGTTCTTAACCTGAGGTACCACTTTAGCTAATGTGGCCTCCCACTGCTGCTGCACGATTTCTGTTCTTATCCTGAAGCAAAGTTCTTAACCCGAGGTACTATTTCTGGGTTAGGGGAGTCTGTAACCTGAAGCATCTGTAACCTGAAGCGTCTGTAACCCGAGGTACCACTGTATTTGATACCATTAGTCTATGCTTACTCCTGACAGGTCTCTCCAGTATCTGGCTATGCTGCTTTGGGCTGCTGAGAGTACAGTAGGTGGGTTATGAGCTCTTTATAATGTGACTGGGCATTATTGCCTTGGAAGATGCACAAACAAAGTTGAGTGATGGAATCTTTTAACACAAGAACTGGATTTTAAGCACATGGAAGATTTCTGCAAAAAAAAAAAAAAGAAATCGTGGAAAATGGGCAAAAAAGAAAGAAAGAAAGAAAAAGATTCCTAATTAATGCAGGAACTTCAGCATGGAAAAACAGCAGCCACCCAGTGAATTAAAGTCTTTAATAACATGTCAGTTGTAGTTTGCATATTTAGGGGATAATTAATTCCGCAAAGGAATACATGATGTGTTCGAGGTAAAGGATGGATTGTAAATATTTCATTTAGCATCTACTATTGAATATGTTCTTTATAATGCAAATGATAATTTGTATATATGAAAATTTAAAAAGCCCTCCCTTTTAGGATTATGTGGTGAGTTGAAGGGAAATGAAGCTCAGGGCAGTGGATGAGTGATATTAGATGCTACTGACAAATTTGATTTTTACATGATAGATGCACAAAGAAACTGCTGTGATTCTAATTCCACTGCTAAATGGGTAACATAGTGTTATTAATTTGTACAGAGCATGCACTAAAAAAAGAATTAAGTCAATTAAGTAGAAAGATTTTAATGTGGTGTTGCAGACATGATGGGGCTTTGGAGGAAAAGGAGAGAGACAAGTGAAATTGGATTGGAATTGATTCATTGTTCGTACAAAAAATACTAACCTTTGCTATCCTGAGGGAAATGTGTGCTGGAGTTTGTTTGCAATTCTTTACCAAAGAAGAGACACCATCAGACAGTGATGGTCACTTAATCTGAGAGCTCGTCTACTCCTCACATGAAAACCAGCTGGATCCACATCATGTACTTGGAGGGGGGGGGGTATTTAGAAATATAATCCCAACTAAAGTATGTAGCAGGGGTTTCTCAACTGCATGAGTGGCATCTAAAGTCAGGAGCTGCTGTAAACCCTGATGGGCTGGATGGGAAAAATAGGTACCAATATGATACTCAAGTACATACCCTTCAACATTTCTCCAATGAAAATAGGGATGTCCTAAGGAAACGCGGGACATTCGGGCATCAGATCAGAAAGTGGGACGGCTTCTGTGAATCTGGGACTGTGCCTGGAAAATAGCATCACTTGGAGGGTCTGCAAGCTCCCTACGCTCCTCCTGCAAAAAGAACTGTAGAGTTAATGGGGGAGAACTGTTAAAACAACTTCACAGGGATCTGGCACCAGAATGGGCTTCAGCCGTTATCTCAAAAATGACCAGTAAATTAAAAGAAGTACAGTGGTACCTTGGTTCTTGAACTCAATCCGTTCTGGAAGTCTGTTGACTTCCAAAACGTTCGAAAACCAAGGCGCAGCTTCTGATTGGCTCATTGGCCTCAGAAACAATGCCAACAGCCAAAACGGACGTTCGGCTTCTGAAAAAAGTTCGCAAACCAGAACACTTGCTTCTGGGTGTTATGTACTGAAGTTCTCACCCTGGGCAAGCAGGGGGATACTGTAGATAGTTATGCAAATAAGGGATCGAAAGTGACGTTCAGTGATTGGATAGTTTTAGAAAATTGTTACAGTTACTTCGTATTGGAGTTCTATATAAGCAGGCTGACTGAACCCTTCAGTTCAGTTCTGTTCCGGCCTGCGAATAAACAAGAGCTGTTTGAAGAATCGCTATGTTGTCTGATATGTTCACCCACAACTTAACACTAGATGGTGCGATCCTGGGCAGATGCGGAGGCCACAGTGGCAGCCAATACAGGCACTGCCGGAAGATCCTCAATCAGGAGGAGCGATGAAGCAGGAGCCGGGTCTTCCACAAATGCTGGAAGAGGGCAACGGCTGAGGGAGTCAGCATGGCCCATCGATTTCCCCGGGCGATGGATGAGCCAGTAGTGGGTAGGCAGCCAGGAAAACAGTCCATCGCACCATGCGTGGCAAGAGGACAGGTGGAGTTGGTCGATCATCGGCGAGGAGGCCCAGGAGTGGCTTGTGGTCGGTGATGAGGTCGAAAGTCCTGCCGTAGTCACTGAACGTCACTTTCGATCCCTTATTTGAATAACTATCTATAGTATCCCCCTGCTGGCCCAGGGTGAGAACTTCAGTACATAACACTGGGTTTGCGGTGTTCGGGAGCCAATTTGTTTGTCAACTAAGCCATTCAGGAACCAAGGTACCTCTATAGTGGTACTGGAGTGACATCTTAGATCTCAGGATTTAGCCTCAGAAATGGCTTCGAACTGAGGCTGCTGAATTTGGAGGATAGAACCCACTGTTTAAGCTTTAGAGACGAATCTGAGGAAGGCCAGGACATGTTTGGATTTCTGGCTTTCGAAGTAACCTGCCCTCATCTAATGACGGTCAGTGTACATCCCTAACCTGAAGATGATTTTTAATTTGGCCAAAAATACTCAGATCTTTTATTCATGGGAGAACTCCTAGGGCCTCTCCCAAGAGGCTTTTTATTGTGCATTCATGTCCTCATACTGATATTGGGGTGGTCACCAGTGGCGAAGCTGCATGCTCTGGCACCGGGGGCGGAGAGCAGGCGGGGGTGTGGCTGATGTGCATCCCGGGGGCGTGGCTGTTGGGATACTGCCGGGGAGACGGGGAGCCAGGCGATCACCGGTTTCCCTTGGAACAGCATCAAACAGCGACACGAGCCTCAGATACGTTTAGAGACTCGGCGCGTTCTATCAGCAGAGTGAATAAATCTTCTCACCACGGAAGTGGCGGACAGAGTCATGTGTAAGGATATTTACAGCATTTACTCAGCATAGTTCAGGAACAAAGGAAAAAACATGTCTGCTTCCCTTCGTGTCCAGCAAAACAGCCGAGCAAAAGCAATATACAAAACGGAAGTTCCCAGCAAGTGCTGGAAGTAAACAGGCATGTGACACACAACAGTCTTGCCTGTTCCCTTTTAAGGTGGAATGGAACTATATCCTAACCGTGGCATGCCGCCTGTTGGGCGTGGCGTGCGTCCTGGGGGCATGGCGTGCTGCCCGTGGGGGCGTGGCACCCAGCGCAGTGGGGGAACTTAAGCAGCATGTGTCCAGGGGGCAGCCACGATAGTGCCCCCCTCCCCAATGGTGGTCACAAATGATTCCACTATTAATACTGTTTATATAGAGCTACAATTAGAAACACGCCTGGAAGAGACAGTACAATTGCTTCTCATATAACAATGTTTACGAGGGGGGGTGGGGCTGGGAGAGCATGGCATAATTAATTGTGGAAATGAAAGCAAATTGTCTGCTGTGAATTAACAGGGGCTCCTTTACACTCAGTCAGCAGTAACTCTCAGACCCTAACACGAAAACATTCAAATAAAATCTGAAGTTTCTGTCTCCCTGTAAAATCAAGATGTCTCGTCATGAGCAATGAAACAGCAGCATGTGGACATTCTTGGCTAAATAAGCACTAGCATTATTATCTATTATTTATATATTTAAAATATTCATTATCCGAAACCAGTGGGCAATTGTCCCAATATCACTTAAGTGTGCACTGCGGATATTTGCGGATGATGAATGGACAAAATGCAGGAAATATAGGTATGGATGAATCCTGCTTCCCCTCAGAAACAAATGCAGTTCTTCACAGGTAGATGACTCCAGAACTGTGGACTTAAATTGCATGAGAAAGTTAGGGTCTGGGGTGGGTGTTGTTTAATGGACTGCAAATTAAACCCACCGTTCCTCTTGCAGCATTGAAACAAGTCAGCAGAAGAGGAAATCGGGAGGAAATGAAAACTAGGAACAACATGAACAAGAAGAGTACAGTGGTTAGAATGCTGGACTGAGACATGGGAAGCCAGAATTCAAACCTCCACTTGGCTATGAAGCTCAGTGGGTCACCTTGAGGCCATCAGCACTCTCAGTCTAATCTACCTCACAGGATTGTTAAGAGAACATGGGGGGGAGGACCGGCCATGCATGCCAACGTGATATTTCTGTGCTGTCACAAATGTATGAAAAGTGATAGCAACCCAAATGAGTGGGGAAAACAAAGAGAACCAGTGAAGGCGGTGAAGGTCCTGTGTGAGTGCCTGGAAGAGGTTGAAAGATGGATGGCGGCTAATGGATTGAGGTTGAATCCTGACAAGACAGAAGTACTGTTTTGGGGGGACAGGAGGCAGGCGGGTGTGGAGGACTCCCTGGTCCTGAATGGGGTAACTGTGCCCCTGAAGGACCAGGTGCGCAGCCTGGGAGTCATTTTGGACTCACAGCTGTCCATGAAGGCGCAGGTCAATTCTGTATCCAGGGCAGCTGTCTACCAGCTCCATCTGGTATGCTACCTGCCTGCGGACTGTCTCGCCAGAGTGGTGCATGCTCTAGTTATCTCCCGCTTAGACTACTGCAATGCACTCTACGTGGGGCTACCTTTGAAGGCGACCCGGAAACGCCAACTAATCCAGAATGCGGCAGCTAGACTGGTGACTGGGAGCGGCCGCCGGGACCACATAACATCAGTCTTTAAAGACCTACATTGGCTCCCAGTACGTTTCCGAGCACAATTCAAAGTGTTGGTGTTGACCTTTAAAGCCTTAAACCGCCTCGGCCCAGTATACCTGAAGGAGCGTCTCCACTCCCATCGTTCTGCCCGGACGCTGAGGTCCAGTGCCGAGGGCCTTCTGGCGGTTCCCTCATTGCGAGAAGCAAAGCTACAGGGAACCAGGCAGAGGGCCTTCTCGGTAGTGGCGCCCGCCCTGTGGAACGCCCTCCCATCAGATGTCAAAGAGATAAACAACTACCTGACATTCAGAAGACATCTGAAGGCAGCGCTGTTCAGGGAAGTTTTTAATGTGTGACATCTTAGTGTATTTTTGGTCTTTGTTGGAAGCCGCCCAAAGGGGCTGGGGAAACCCAGCCAGATGGGCGGGGTATAAATAAATTAATTATTATTATTATTACTACTACTACTACTACTGTACTACATTGGACTCAGCGACATTACTCAAGAAACAGCATTTTGAATGTGTTATAAACATGCAACACCAGATGGTGCCAGAGAGCAAAAAAATTATAAGTGATTTCCCATAGCGTTTTTTTAAATTTTGTTATAATGGTTTAATTTCTGACTTATTTATAACGATTTTTCCCCTGTGTGTAGATCCACCCACTGTGAGACAGAGGAGATGAAAGTGGTAACCATCTTAGAGCAGTAGTTACATAAAGGTTGGAGTGGGGGTTGGTTGTTAACATGTACCCATTCTAAAGAGCCGAAAGGTATAAGTTTTCTAGAGGGACAGCCATATTAGTTTCTTGCAGCAAAAGAATTGAATGGCAATCACATTACTAACAGTAGTGATTCCCCCCCAAAATGAAACAAAAAACCATGTATGTTGATAACACAAAAATCCTGACATTGGCAAGGCAATTAATACCTGTAGCATGATATTTTAAAATGCCACAAGTGAAGCTCTAATAGTAGTTATAAGTCAATGGTTGCAGTCTCATTTTGAAGTTCCTGTGTTCCTGCATTCCCAGTATCCTGGGAGGTTAAAATGTCCCCTCACTGGCTTTTCAACATTTGTGCTTACTTCCACCCCCACCTACACTTTCCCTCCACCATTATTAATTAAATATAACTTGAATAACAATAGTGTTCGTATAAATGTAAATGAGATTAAACAGAACATATTTATGAGGAATATGCCGTAATAAAATTTCCTCTGTTTTCTTTTCTGGGTTCCAAAGAAACTGATTGTTCCATGTATCCTGGAAATTGCCATTCATACAGCGAAATATAAATTGTATGGAACTAATTCTTCTTCTCAACACAATAAGGCAAACCCTTAAAAGAGACGTTCCTTCTAGGTTCTAGGTCTCTCTTCTAGGTTCTGGGTCTCTCTTGCCTTCTTGCAAGGAGTGGAGGGAACTCTGTTGCAACAGAAAAAACAAAGATCTGCCTTGCTTTCACTGCCTCCTGCCTCCATCCATTCATCTCTAACCGATCACGGACTTACGAGGGCTTGGTTCCTTGGGCAGCAAAAGCCAACCACCTCTATTTTTCTGTATCAGATGGAGCATTTGTCAGATGGGTGAGGTATAAATAATAAAAT
The DNA here is from genome assembly GCA_034642415.1 of Podarcis siculus. NCBI lineage: Eukaryota > Metazoa > Chordata > Lepidosauria > Squamata > Lacertidae > Podarcis > Podarcis siculus. The sequence continues at coordinate 5,032,596 of JAXCMG010000024.1, read as the reverse complement.
GGTGCTGATGATGGAACAGGATGTCCCTATTTTCATAGGAGAAATGTGGTTTTCTTGTGGAAGGGGGTGCTATTGGGTTGTTGTTTTTATGTTTTATCATATATTTTGTGGTTCTTTAGCCTGATTTTATTCTGCGAACCGCCCTGAGACCCCAGAGCATAGGGCGGTATATAAATTCAATAAATAAAATAAATAAATTTTTTAAAAATTAAAAAATTGAAACGTTGGCAGGTATGATCACCTTCTGGCAAATAGAAGGGGAAGAAATGGAGGCAGTGCGAGATTTTACTTTATTGGGCTCCATGATCAGTGCAGATGGTGACAGCAGTCACGAAATTAAAAGACACCTGCTTCTTGGGAGAAAAGCAATGACAAACCTAGACAGCATCTTAAAAAGCAGACATCACCTTGCCAACAAAGGTCCGTATAGTTAAAGCTATGGTTTTCCCAGTAGTGATGTATGGAAGTGAGAGCTGGACCATAAAGAAGGCTGATCACTGAAGAATTGATGCTTTTGAATTAGGGTGCTGGAGGAGATTCTTGAGAGTCCCATGGACCGCAAGAAGATTAAACCTAGAGATTCTTAAGGAAATCAGCCCTGAGTGCTCACTGGAAGGACAGATCCTGAAGCTGAGACTCCAATACTTTGGCCACCTCATGAGAATAGAAGACTCCCTGGAAAAGACCCTGATGTTGGGAAAGATGGAGGGCACAAGGAGAAGGGGACGACAGAGGACGAGATGGTTGGATGGTGTTCTCGAAGCTACCAACATGAGTTTGACCAAACTGCGGGAGGCAGTGGAGGACAGAAGTGCCTGGCGTGCTCTGGTCCATGGGGTCACAAAGAGTGGGGCACGACTAAACGACTAAACAACAACGGCTTGATTTTATTCTGCGAACCGCCCTGAGACCCCCGGGTATAGGGCGGTATATAAATTCAGAAAATAAAATAAAATAATAAAATAAAAATGTTGGAGAGTATGAACACGGGGCCCGGGGAGTGAGATCAGCAGACAGCACGTAAAACTGAGCTGCTCCCCTTGCAAACCATCCCTGCCTCGGCATCGCCCGCCACAAACGCGCAGCCTGCGCTCCTCGCCTCCCGTTTCCCCACGCTGCCCTCGGAAATCTCCCGTTTCCCACCGCCTCTCCCATAGGTGGCGCTGCAGCGTGCGCGCTTCGCCGCCCGTTCCCCCCTCCCCGGGGGAAACAACGAGGCAGCAGCGTCCGGAAGTTGAAGCGGCATCCCGGAAGCGCCGCTCTGTCTCCTCCCCGCCCCGTCTCTCTGTGCCTCGGGTCCTTGCCTTTCCGCCTCCCGGTTGCTAAGCAGCGGCGGCGGCTGGTTTGAAAGCGCGGCCGAGGCGCCAAAGGGGAGGCTGCCGGCGGGACCAGAGAGGAGGAGGAGGGCGTTGGGGCCCGGCCTCGCCACCGGCTTGGATGTGGGGACCCGGCGCGGAGAGGGCAGCTTCGCGAGAGCCTTGCGCCCTGCCTGCCAGAGCAGAGAGCCCGCCTGGAGGAGAATGGGCACAACAAGGGCCGACCAGCTCCTGATTGTGGTCTCTATCCTGGAAGGTAAGGCGCAGGGAAAGGGGGGGGGTGTTAAAAGGAAAGGCAAAAGATCAGAGACCCATTCATCTGTATATACCTCCACCCCACCCATAATTTAGGGAGCTGCCTTAAAGGGAGTTGGCTCGCCCATCCATTGAGGGCAGTGTCGCCTACACTGACCGGCAGCGGCTCCCAAGGGTTTTTAAGGCAAGGGGTCTCTCCCACTTCTGCTCGGAGATTTGGGATTGAACCTGGGGCACGTGGTTCAAGGTGTGAGCCCCCATGTAAGGTGGCTGCTTTACCCTCCTTTACTTGTGAAGCTGAGGCTCCAGTACTTTGGCCACCTCATGAGAAGACTCCCTGGAAAAGACCCTGATGTTGGGAAAGATGGAGGGCACAAGGAGAAGGGGATGACAGAGGACGAGATGGTTGGACAGTGTTCTTGAAGCTACCAGCATGAGTTTGACTAAATTGCGGGAGGCAGTGGAAGACAGGAGTGCCTGACGTGCTCTGGTCCATGGGGTCACGAAAAGTCGGACACGACTAAACGACTAAACAACAACAACTTGTGGGCATGGGCATAGCCAGTACAGTCATACCTCGGTTTACAGATGCTTCAGGTTGCGTTTTTTTGGGTTACGGACCCGCCGAAACCCAGAAGTATTGGAACGGGTTACTTCCAGGTTTCAGCAGTCACGCATGCGCAGCAGCTCTAAATCGCACTTTGTACATGCACAGAAGCGCTAGATCGCAACCCACGCATGCGCAGATACAACGCTGCGGGTTTTGAACGTGTATCCCGCACGTATCATGTTCACAACCCGAGTGTCCACTGTATTTGTTTAAGGGGGGAGGGACAGACTTTATTATTATTTATGATTTATTGAATTTATCTTTTTTTCTTCTTTGGCGATCACTCGTAGCCAAGTAAGATTGTCTTCCATGAACACAGTCTTAACAGTGAGTCCGTAAGTGACCGTGGAAGCCAATTCTGGAACCACATATCCTTTCACAGTGGGGACATAGGCTTCTGACTGGGAGTTGATCATGGTGAGGGTTTGCCAAGCGTGCCTTCCTTTTAGCTCATTTCTCCCTTTCGTTCTGAGTTTGAGCATCTTCAAACCCATGACACCTTTGGTAAAGGCTGTTCTCCAGTTGGAGCACTCGCAGGCCAGTGTTTCCTTATTGTCAGTGTTTATCCTACATTTTTTTAGATTTGCCTTGAGAGAGTCTTTAAGCCTCTTTTGTTGACCACCAGCATTACGCTTTCCATTTTTAAGTTTGGAATAGAGTAGTTGCTACCGCCCTATATACCTGGAGGTCTCGGGGCAGTTCACAGAACAAAATCAAAATATAAAACCACAATATTTGGAATCAAACTAAAAACAACAACCAAATAGCACCCCCCAGTAGGAGGGGGCAGAACCAAGTTATCTGTGATGCAATTGGTCAGTTAAGTATTTTTATTTATTTGCTTGATTTAGGGGGGCAGCTGCCCCCCCAGCTCCCTGGGCACACCCATGCTTGTAGAGCAGACTTCAATTTTGGGAGAGTTGAGCCCCCAACAGTGTGATTTTCTGCTCAGAAGTAAGTCCCTCTTGAATTCAGCAAGACGTAGCATTGTTAGAGGACCCTGAGGATCATTAGGTCCAAGCCCCTGCAATGCAGAAATATGCAGCTGCCCCATACAGGGATGGAGCCTGCAATCTTGGCATGGTGAGCACCACGCTCTAACCAGCTCCTAGGTAGGTCAGTATGTATAGGATTGTAGCCTATGACTGCCCAAAATATCTCTTACCATGTGGCGGTTGGTTGTGTAAATAATGAATGTGGAGACAGCGGGGTGATTTTATTTTTGGAAGTGTCTGATAAGGCATATCTGTAAGCGGAAAGGTTTTTGCATGCTCTTGACACCAGGTGAAAGAGCTCCTGCTTCTTGTTTTGAAAATATAGAGTACCAGAGTTGCATCTTCAACTCAGTAAGCAATGGAAACAGGAGAGAGCATGTCTGAGCATTTCTACAACTATAGCTAACCGTCCCACTTTACCATCATGTCCTTGAACTAACAACTAAGGCTTTCAGATCCAAGGCTGTAAATTCTTTACAGGCTTCAGTTTCTCATTTCGGTGGCAGAGTTCTGGTGTTTACAACATAAAAGCTGGCAAAAGGAAGGGAGAAATTTGTGAACAGAATGATCAGGTATAAGGGGAGTAGGATTAATAGATGGCACAAAAACAGCATATGTATTCAGATTCATAATTCTGTGTTGCTGCTTCACAAATTTAGTACTGAGTTATTACAGTAGACATTGCCTGTCTTCTAAGAATAGAATGGTATTGCACAGGAAAACATTGTTGTAACATTTCTGTCGAAACTAGTACCATGCCATTCTAAAGATAGGCATGAGATGAGCAGGGTTTGAACTCAGGACACCTGGGGATCTTATGTACATATTCTCAAAGAAGCAATATGAAGTTGCTACTTCTTGTTACATTGTTTGTGATGCATTAGAATTAGTTTTTTTAAAAAAAAAAATCCATGAACTCCAGCATATTGTGGTCCTTGCAAGTATTTCTCAATGTATGTATATTTTATTTTCTGCTTATACACCATCTAACTTTCAAAAAGATTAAAATGCTGACTTCAGCATTTTTTTTATTAGTTGATTTGTTCATAGTAATTTTAACCTGATCTTAAAATGTACGTTGCATTCTCCTTCAACAATCTAGTTTATTGTAGCATGGTGATGAATAGCAATTATTATTTTTTTTTTTTTTTAAATATATATTTATTAAAGTTTTTCACATAAAACATATGTTATATAAACACAAATCAGCACTGTCCATTTAACATCTTTCAATTGTTACATAAGACTTCCCCACACCTCCCGCATACACTTACATCATTATTAAATTAATTTCAAACAAATTATTATTTTACTCATAATCTTAATTTAGTTAGCATATAATTCAACCTTAGATCTAGTTTAGTGATAGACAGTTATTTTCAGCTCTGGCATCCGATTCAGCACTCAACCAAATTACAATATTTTTGTAAATAAATCTTAAATTTCTTCCAATCTTCTTCCATCCTTTCTTCTCCCTGGTCTCGAATTCTGCCGGTCATTTCGGCTAACTGCATGTAGTCTATCAGCTGCATCTGCCATTCTTCCACAGTGGGTAGCTTCTGGGTTTTCCAATTCTTGGCGATCAATATTCTTGCTGCTGTTGTTGCATACATAAAGAATGTTCTGTCCTTTTTTGACACCCCCTGGCCGACAATACCCAAGAGAAAGGCCTCTGGTTTTTTGGTAAAGGTGTATTTAAACACCTTTTTTAATTCATTATATATTGTCTCCCAGAAGGCCTTCACTCTAGGGCATGTCCACCAGAGGTGGAAAAATGTTCCTTCATTTTCCTTACATTTCCAACATTTACTATCAGACGAATGGTATATTTTGGCTAATTTAACAGGAGTCATGTACCATCTATACATCATTTTCATCACATTTTCCTTCAATGCATTGCATGCAGTGAAGTTCAACCCAGAGGTCCACAACCTTTCCCAATCTTCAAACATAATATTATGCCCAATGTCCTGAGCCCATTTTATCATTGTTGATTTTACCATTTCGTCTTGTGTATTCCATTTCAGCAGCAAGTTATACATTTTTGAAAGTACTTTAGTCTTAGGTTCTAACAGTTCAGTTTCTAACTTTGACTTTTCCACTTGGAATCCTAACTTTTTGTCATTTTTAAACAATTCTTTAATCTGAGCATAGTGTAGCCAGTCTCGCACTTTGTCTCTCATCTTTTCTAAACTCTGCAATTTCCAATTGTCTCCGTCCTTTTCTAATATTTCCCAGTATTTTGGCCAGTTGGCCTCCATATTGGCTCTTCTTCGAGCCTTGGCCTCCATGGGTGACAGCCACCTCGGAGTTTTGTTCTCCAGTAAGTCTTTGTATTTTATCCAGACATTAAAAACTGATTTTCTAACAATATGGTTCTTAAAGGCCTTATTTATCTTAGCTTTGTCATACCATAAATATGCATGCCATCCAAATGCGTTGTTAAAACCTTCCAGATCCAAGACATCCGTATCTTCAAGAAGTAGCCAATCTTTTAGCCAGCAGAAAGCTGCAGCTTCATAATACAACTTTAGGTCTGGCAGGGCAAAGCCCCCTCTTTCTTTTGCATCTGTTAATATTTTAAATTTAATTCTGGGCTTTTTGCCCTGCCAGACGAATTTAGATATGTCTTTCTGCCACCTCCGAAAGCACTCTGTCTTGTCTACAATCTGTAATGTCTGAAACAAAAATAGCATTTTTGGTAATACATTCATCTTGATGGCAGCTATTCGGCCTAACAAAGAAAGTCTTAATCTTGACCAACTATCCAAGTCTCTCTTAATTTCTGACCAACATTTTTCATAATTGTCTTTGAATAGACTCAGATTTTTTGCTGTTATATTTACCCCTAGGTATTTGACTTTCTTAACCACATTTAAATCTGTCTCTTTCTGAAACCGTTCCAACTCAGTATCTGTCAGGTTCTTCCCCAACACCTTAGTTTTTTGTTTATTTAGCTTAAATCCGGCCACTCGACCAAAGTTTTGTATCAGTTGTAATACATTTTTCGTACTAGATTCCGGCTCCTGTAATGTCAGAACTAAGTCATCTGCAAAAGCTTTAAGTTTATATTGTTTCGCTCCGACCTGAATCCCCTTCACCAACCGGTCCCCCCTAATCATATTCAGGAGCACTTCCAGAACCGAAATGAACAGTAATGGGGAAATCGGGCAGCCCTGTCGTGTGCCTTTTTCAATTTTGAACTCTTCAGTAACCACATTGTTAACTATCAGTTTGGCCTTTTGTTCTGAATATATTGCATCAATCCCATTCTCAAACCCCCGTCCCACTCCCATTTCTTTTAGGTTCCCCTTCATAAATCTCCAGGATATGTTGTCAAAGGCCTTCTCCGCGTCTATAAAAATTAGAACTGCTTTAGTGTTTATGTTTGTTTGTAAGAGTTCCAATATGTCTATAATGTTCCTTGTATTAGCAAACATATGTCTGCCCGGGAGAAAGCCTGCCTGGTCTTTATGGATTATCTCACTTAACACTTTCTTAAATCTTCGTGCCAGAACATCTGCAAATATTTTGTAATCCACATTTAAAAGGGAGATGGGACGGTAGTTCTTAAGTTGTGTCTTCTCAGTTTCCGACTTTGGAATCAATGTGATAAATGCTTCTTTCCACGATTCAGGCGCCTTCTTCCCCTCCATTGTTTCGTTGCTGACCTCCAACAATGGCTGTATCAAGTAGTCTTTCAATATCTTGTAGTAGTTAGAGGTCAGTCCATCTGGTCCTGGTGATTTGCCCTGTTTCAAACTCTGGATGGCCTGCTCGATCTCTTGTCGTGTTATTTTGCCATTCAAAATTGTTCTATTTTCTTCTGACAGCTTTGCCAGTCCATTTCTCTTCAAAAATTGTGTAATCTCTGTTTCGTCTTGTGGCCCTTGAGTGTATAGCTTTTTAAAATATCTCTGGAAACACTTTCTAATCTCTCCCGGATTCTGAATGTTCCTTCCTTCAACCTCTAAGTTTGTTACTGTATTTAATCTTTGTCTTCTTTTCAACTGCCAGGCTAGCAGTTTCCCACATTTATTAGCCGATTCAAAAGTTTTTTGTTTCATTGTTTTAATCTTCCATTCTATTTCCTGATTTATCAATTTAGAATATTGTGTCTGATGAAGTTTGATTTCTCTCAGAATCGGTTGGGACTTCGGGTTAGATCTTAATTTCTTCTCCAACTCTTTGATGCTTTCCAAAATTTTGTCTTTCTTTTCATTTTGCAGTCTTTTCTTTAAAGAATTCTGTTGAATCAGGAACCCTCTCATAACAGCTTTGCTTGCGTCCCAGATAGTTCTTTTTTCCACCGTGGTATTCAAATTAATCTCAAAATAGTCCTTTAGGGTTTTTTGGGCCTTCTTTACAATTCTTTGGTCTCTAAACAGGCCATCATTCATCTTCCATCTAAAGGAGCCGGTTGGAGTCAGTGTCATATCCATTCTCAAGGCGTTATGGTCGGAGCATGTTTTGGGGCAGATTTCCACCTTCCTCACCTTAGGTGCCAGACTTCTAGTTATCCATATTTGGTCGATTCGTGTCCAGGTCAGTTGGGCTTCAGAAAAGAATGTTCCCTCTCTTCCCAAGGGGTTTCTAACTCTCCAAATATCAACCCAGTCCATATTGTCGGTCATTTCAAAAAAGGTCTTAGGTAGTCTTCCTTCTTTAGTGATGTTTTGATTCAATGACTTATCCATGTTCGTTGATACGACCCCATTCATGTCCCCCATCATGATGACGTTGTTATAATCCAGATAGTCCAGCATAGTCTCGTGCAATTTCTTATAAAAGTCTGATTTGCCTTCATTTGGAGCATAAATTCCTAATATCAAAATTTTTTCTCCTTGATATTGTACTTCTATTGCGAGAATTCTTCCACTTTCATCTTTAAAAAGAAATTTTGGTGAAAGGCTCTCTTTTGCATAGATCACTACACCTCTCTTCTTGACTGTGTCCGATGATATAAATTCTTGACCAAGCCTTTTATTTATTAACACCTTTCTATGGAGCCTAATCACATGTGTTTCTTGTAAACATATAATGTCCAATTGTTCCTTTTTTAAAATATGAAAAATTTTAGACCTTTTTTCGGGGCTGTTACAGCCATTTATGTTCCAGCTCAAAAGCTGCAGAGACATCCTGGGCAAGTCCGGTTATTCTTTCTGGAGTGGTACCTTGTTCTCTGGTCCTTGAGGATCCGAGGGGGCTGGTTCCCCTGGGGGTTCCGGCGCTGGCAATCCAAGTCCTTTGTGGAGGTCTTCTCCGTGTGCTCCCAGAAACTTGTCTCTGTCTTCCACTGTTTTAATTTTGATCTTTCTCCCTCTATAGGTAAAGGATAGTCCTTGTGGAAACTCCCACCTGAAGAAGATTGCGTTGCTTCTTAACAATCTTGCCAGTTCTGTGTAGTTAGATCTGAGATCCAGCAACTGTCTAGGGATGTCCTTGTAAATTTCAATTCTCTTGCCCAAAATGTCTAGTGACCTTTCGTAGTGCAGGCCCAAAATCTTGTCCCTTTCCTCCTTTGATCTCAGTGTTATCAAGCAGTCTCTGGGCCTCTCTATCCTTTTGACTCTGCCAAGCCTAAAAGCAGATACTATTTTGAAGTCTTTTTCCTCTAGATTCCAAAACTTGGCAATTTCCTTAGTTAGGAATTCAGTAAAATTGTCTTCTTCCACCTCTGGAATTGACCGTATCCTCAAGTTGGTCTCCTTACTTCGCAGTTCTGACATCAAAAAATGAATCTGGTGTTCTCCAACTTGTTTGCTGAGTGGTCTTACTTCTTTCTCAAGTTTTTCCACTCTTTGACCAGTGTCTTCAGCCAGTTTACGGTTTTCACCTACAGCCTCCTTTAATTCTCCAATGGCCTGGGCATTCTGTGCCACTTGCCCAGTCAACTTGTTCAAACTTTCTGTGTTCTGATCGATTTTAGCTGTATGTAGGTCAGCCTTCTTGTCCAAGACCTCTAACTTCTCCAAGATTTTATCCAAGACAGAGCTACTTGTTCCTGAAGCCATATCTTCCAAGTGCAGCTCCTCTGTCTCTCCCTCCCCTGTTTGTAATAGGGAGGCCGCCTCTATGTCTGGAGGCAAAGCAGAAGGCAAGGCCGGCACAGATGATCTACGCTGTGAGGCTGCAGATAAAGTTAAAGTTGTTTGTTTGGTTCTTCCTCTTCTCCTTGCGCCACTCATTCCAGAGTTGTCTGTAATCCAAGGTCAATCCAAGTTGTTCCCATGAGAAAGTGAAGTGAAGTCCCAGGTGCAGTAGTCAAACAAAGGCCAGGAAAGGGAAAGTAAAACAAAGTCACTGCTGTAAGTCCAAAATCCTCTAGAGGGAGCTTAATACGTCTTCAGGGAAAAGATCAAATCCAAGTTAAACTTATAAATTTAAGTCCATGTCCACAGCCTCCACAGTATATTGTTTTTAGCAGAGTAAACTTAAAACAAAACAATGTTTCTACAGTGCCTTGACTGCATCAGTTTCAAAGTGTCCAATTCCAGCTCAGAATGTTTCAAAATTAAGTTCAATGTAACCAAAGTTGCAGACTGGTGCTCAGCCAGGCAGCTCCAGCACCAGGGGTTCTTACTTATTTTGTAATCCACTGGTACCACAGAAGAAGAATATCAATGCACCCCAAATAATCCAAAAAAAAAAAAATCAGTAGCTCAAAGTCTTTCACTCAGAAATCTGCTTTAAAGGGTGCCGGCAATTGGTTAAAGCATAACTTTTTGTCTCCACTCCTCCTGCTCTTTGCTTAAAGTTCAGTATAGCGGGAGGCAGGCTTCCTGCTTATCCTCACTCCGTTTTCAGCCAAATTTCAACTTTTTAAAAAAGTTTTAAAAGTTTCAGAAAAGTTCTCAAAAGTTTCAGAAAGTTGATAAAAGTTTCAGAAAGTTTGCATAGTCCAAATTTACTCACGGGTTGTAGTTTCCAAAGTTCCGAAAAGTTGCAGGAAGAAAGGACAGCGCTGACCGGGAACAGCAATGCGGCTTCACTCCGCTGTTTGCGGAACGACCCACAGCGCCGCTACCCCCTCCGCGATCCGGAGCCCCTTACGGGGTTCCTTCAACGTTTTGGGGGCTGCTTTTGGCGCCCGCCGGGTCCCGGGACCACAGGCTTCTGCTACCTGTGGTTTGCCTCAGTGGGTCTCCGCTTTGCCGTAGCGGACGACCCTTTCGCAGCGGAGCTCCTTCTCCTCAGTCGGAGAAGGCAGCCATTGCCGGTCGCGCCGCCTCCGGAAGTCTGATGAATAGCAATTATTAAAACGTTATCAGTGAAAATGTTAAGTACAGATATAGTGAAAACTTAAGGCAATATGAAATTAGTCCATATTTAAACATATGGTAGAAAAAAAATCTACCATATGTTTACCTTTCTACTTGCCTTTTATTTCTTCTCCATCAGTAGATAGATCCACACAGATCAAAACAAACACTCCACACATATTTACTAATGGTCCCATTGAGCTCCAGATGTGAACAGAATTGCAGCTGTGGTATGTGTGTAGCACAGTGTAACTTGAAGTTCATAGACTAAGTTTGCAAGATCTGCCTCATTTTTTACGACAGTCAGGAGATTCAGTAACTGGCATACACAGAATTCTGAGCCCAGGAATTCGTTTTGTGTGCCAGAACTGAACTAAACACTATCGGTTATCCTAAACCTTTCTTCCTTACCTTTTAATGTTTCCCTCCAGGTGGAAAGCTGGGGGGTCGGCATGCTGGCTGTCAGAAAATCAAAATCTCTTCCTATGACTCACCAAGCCATCACACAAGTGACTGCCAGTTACGACCCAGTCACTTTCTTGGTGTAGTTCTTGCTCTGTGTAGTTCTTGTGCACTGCAGACTGTGCACACAAGCAGTTTTAGTTGCGATCTGCTTCCCGTTCCTTTTTGTAATCTTGTGTTCCAATGCAGAATTGAGCCAGCTCTTTGAAAGATGTGTTTGTACAGGTAACAAAGGAACAGCCTTTGACTACGGTATATATATCAGTTCTGCAATGTGCCCTGGAGTTTGTGATTATTAAGCAGCTACCTCAGGCCCTAAATAGTATACTATTAGCTGTTTATGAAGGAGCTATCTAATAAATGTGCTTTTTTTCCTTTTCTAGGGCGTTACTTTCCAAAACGTCCAAAGCATATGCTTGTGGTAGAAGCAAAGTTTGATGGTGAAACTCTAGCTACAGACCCTGTAGAACATATTGACCAACCTGAATTTGCCACAGAGTTAGCTTGGGAACTTGACAGGAAAGCACTTCACCAACACAGGTTATTTTCTCAAAAGATTTCTGAATTGCTTGTTGCATGTATTTAGAATCTTGTAAAGAATGACTAATGACTGTAATAACTTAGCCTGAACTGTACGGGAAAACATATGGGTGTATTCCATTCCCCTTTCTGTAAAGCATTTGTCTAGAAAACTCAGATAGTTACTAAAAAGAGCAGTCTTAAGCTTTTGTATTTTCACCTCCAAAAAAAGTAACCAGTTTTCCTACATTTAACTGTTGCCGTATACCTGGAGCCTATTTGAGAGGTTGGAAAATTTTATATGCGCTTGTTAACTGCTAAAGTTTCTTTATTATTGAGAAGAAATACTTGCAATATAATATATAAAAAAATATTTACTACTGTTTCTGATAATATCTAGGTGGTTTTATCAGTAAAAATGTTGCGTGTACCATTGGGGAGCCAAAAGCTTATGTAACTGCTTCCAATGCCTAATTCTTAATGGGATTGCATATTTATTTCCTTGCAGATTACAGCGTACACCTATCAAGTTGCAATGCTTTTCTGCGGATTCTCTCTCTTCCGCCAAAGAGCCTGTAGGTTACATTATACTAGATTTGAGAGTTGCTCAAGAGAAGAAACAGGTATTGTATGGAACCCGGCTTAAACACGTCACAATAAATGAATGTGTGCTCCTTTATCAGATATGCCAGATTAAATGGTATTGATTTTCATTCTCTTATTTAATGGCAGATTCTAGACATATTTGCTCATTGGGTTGGTAAACCCGTGTCTGAGCTGCACCAAATATCAGTTGGTGGGTCGGTGTTGTTCACCTGGTTTCCCAAAACTATGCACCGCTGCTGGTTACATGGCTCCCGGTGGTCCACTGGCTCCCGGTGGAGTACAGGGTCAGATTTAAGGTGCTGGTTTTGACCTTTAAAGCCCTTCACAGCCTAGGACCCTCGTACCTACGGGACCGCCTCTCCCAGTATGCCCCACGGAGAGCCTCAAGGTCCATAAATAGCAACACCCTAGTGGTCCCGGGCCCTAAGGAAGTTAGATTAGCTTCAACCAGAGCCAGGGCCTTTTCAACACTGGCTCTGGCTTGGTGGAACGCTCTGCCTCATGAGACCAGGGCCCTGCAGGATCTGATTTCTTTCCGCAGGGCCTGTAAGACAGAGTTGTTCCGCCTGGCCTTTGGCTTGGAGCCAATTTGATTCCCTCCCCCTCTTTCTTTTTTCTTTTTCCTTTCTCCTGTGATGAGGCTGTATTTTAATATTTTAATGTTTCAATAGTTTAATGTTGTATTTTAATCTTGTTTTTAAGTTGTATTCATTCAACTTGTTTTTATTATTGCTTGTTAGCAGCCCTGAGCCCGGCCTTGGCTGGGAAGGGCGGGGTATAAATAAAAATTATTATTATTATTATTACATGGAGGGGCAAGGCAGCAGAGAGCTGTTGTGCCCACTCTGAGTTTTCCACTGTGTTGCCCGTCCCTCTTCCTGTTTGGTAACCAGGCTGTTCCCCTCCTGTCTCTGTGGGCAGGCCGGTATTATGGAAGTACAGTGGAACCTTGGTTGTCGAACGCTTCGGAAGTTGAATGTTTCGGCTTTCGAATGCCGACAACCCGGAAGTGAATGCTTCCATTTTCGAAAGCGCCTTGGAAGTCGAATGGCTTCCAAGGCATGTTTCTCTATTTTTTTCAATTGATTTCTCCGGCCACCCATTGAGCCTCAGTTGTCAAATGTTTTGGAAGTGGAACGGTCTTCCGGAACGGATTACGTTCGACAACCGAGGTTCCACTGTATTTAAATATAGCCCTATATTAAAATACCAGGACAATGAATGAAACTATAACAACATTTTAAACAAATTAGAAACAGCACAGAATAGTCATTAAAATGACTGTCTATTCAAGAAAAATTTATGCAGCTGCATATTTATTTATATAATCTGATAACAAAGCTCAGGTCAGTGACCTGCCCATTAAGATGATTATCTGCCATGGTTTGTAGCAGATAAATTTCTTGCTCTTATTTACTAAAGGGATTTAATGGATATGCCTTTGTCCACCATAGCAGGCTAAATGCAAATAATAACCTATGATACATGCTCTAAATAGTTGCTTTGTACTTTTTTTTTGGTGGGGGGAATGACTAGCTTTTCTAAACTTTTTTTTTGCATGGAGGGAATTAAGATTTCTATGAACAGATGGCAGCAGAGTCAAGTGCAGAATTATTCTGGATATAGAAAGTTCAGCTGTAGGTGGTGAACATATTATGTGCTCTTGGAGCCCTCCACCCACATATTAGGGTAGCCTAAAGCCAGTGCAGTCATGCTCTCTGCATCTAAACAGATTATCTCTGGCAATCATCTGTCTACTAGGGAAAGAGAGTATTACTTCTGTTCTCAGATCTCTGGATTAGGGCCAAAGTCTTGTCCTCTTTTTTTCCTTTTTTTAAAATAAATTGAAAATTGAGGTGAAAACTGTCTATGTACACAAGATATAATTAAACTTCTGCTGTATGATCACAACTATTCTTCGTCTTAGGCTTAACTTTAAATGTAAGATCTTGTAAGTAGCCAACTTGGAAAGAGATTTTATCTGACGACAATACCATGTATGTATAATTTTGTAAGTGTGCTTTCACCCAGCTTTTTGTTTTAATCAAATCTCTGCAGCCGCCAAAATGGTATCCATTACTGAGCAATAGATACACAAAATTTAAATCTGAGCTGCAACTCAGTCTAATGCTAGAAACTGATACTAAGGCATCCACAGATGGCTTTAAAGCAAAGGACGCACCTCCCAGAGATGTAACAGGTTAGTAGAATAATGAACACTTCAGCAAATGCTATTATATTCTGAAAATTGTGGGAATTCTGCAGTTGCGTCAAGTTGATGGAGATCCTAAAATATCCTTGGTTAGTATTGGCAAATTCGCTGTACAGATCCTCTGTATTCTGTTTTGTTTCCTCTTTTGTTCTGATCGCAAATCCTAGGGCTGAGCATCTGCTCAGCAGTATTCTCTTACTTAATTCTAAATTTATACCTACCCTCATGGTGCTACTTTGCACCTTGCTCCAGATGGTGGGTTTTGGAGTTCCATTGGGCGGAAAAACTTGATCTTACAACCTGAAGTCTGAGAGATTTGATAGTTGATTTCTGACTGTTGAAGTGATTTCATCTTTGTTCATTTTGACAAAGTTTCAGGGCTAAGAACATTTGAATATTCACGTTAAAAATCTTAATGGCCTGTCCTGTATCAGAGTGGTTTACAAGGTTTCTGTTCCATTCTTTTATGGCAAAGGTGGACAATCTGTCAATATCAAGATGCTGTAGGACTACACTTCCCATCATCCCTGATGATTGGCCGTGCTGGCTGGAGCTGATGGGAGCTGGAGTCCCAACAACATCAAGGGGGCCACAGGTTCTCCATTCCTACTTTATTACATAAATAATTATTTTTATATCTTAACCACTCATGAATTTTATATGTTATATTTTGTTATTTTATTTTCTCTGTATGTATTTGATTATATTTTTTCTGCTTTTCTAGATAAAAAATAGTAATTAATTGAAGACAGAAAAGCAATGTATTCAGTTATCCTATTTTAAAGCTTTGGTGTATATTAAGTTTTCACCTTTCATCTTTATTCTACATTAAGCTTTCATCCTTACTCTGTATTAAGCTTTCATCTTTCCCCCTTATTTTTCATATGATTCTCTGTCCTAAAGCTTGATTTTGTTGTCAAGATTAGTAAAGTACAACCTCAGTGGAATATTGTAAAGAGTGAATTTCCTTGTTTCTGTCTCTGTTTTGTTAACTTACTCTTTTACTAGCTGCGTCCAACACTTCTGGGCAAGTTTGTGTAAAAAGCACAAGATAAAACACAGGGGTTGGGTATGTGTGGTATAACTTCAGGTTGTACAGATGGTTATTCTCTGGTCTTCATGAAACTGATATGATACTATTTTCTTCTTACAAAAAAACAACAACAGGAAGGTGAATCCTTATCCTTAAACATAGACTATCAATGCCAGCAGGCCAGACAAATAAAGTATTAAAAAGTGGAGAGTTAGGGTTTACATAGCTGTTTTCTGTCCTTTCATCTGCTTTAAGATGAAATCCGTGTAGGTCAGGGATGTAGAAATTGTGGTCCTCCAGATGTTGGACTCCAACTGTCATCAGGTCTGGAATGATGGGAATTGAAATCCAGCAACATCTGAAGGGATGCACATCCCCCATCCCTGTTGTAACTGGTGACTAGATTGACGTGGGGTTTATTCAGCCCCTTACTAGCCCAGGGCTAATAGGATTTTTTTAAAGACACTGTCCTCTCTGAATTTCATCTCTCTATATTTTCAGCTCCCAATAGATTTTATTATGTTCAGAATACAACTGAAGGCATTTGTTTTCTTTTTAAAGTACCTCTTCAGCAACTTGGGTTGGATCCCAAAAATCTTGCAGCAGTGCTTAACGAAGAGGAAGGATACCATCAAATTGGACCAGCAGAATATTGCAGAGACTACTTTGTTCTGTCTGTCACTGTTGCGTTTGCTACACAGTTAGAACAGGTAATAATGCTAATCCATTATACTACTATCTGGTTTGGCCTGAGGTAGAGCTTTCAGACTGTGGGTGGTTAATATGTGAAAAAACATGTCTCATTGCAGCATGACTTGGTGGTTCTTCATAACCCCCAGATTCTGTATAAGAATGATTGTTCCCTTTATTGCTGTTAAAAATCTAAATAAACCTCAAAGTTACAGTGTTGCCCTCATGATGGGAGGAGCTTGGGAGAGTGAGCAAGGACAACTTTCCAGCCTTGGAATTCCTTAGCTTTTGATGTTACCTATGTTAAATATTTAAGGGACGCAGCTGGCGCTGTGGGGTAAAGCCTCAGTGCCTAGGACTTGCCGATCGAAAGGTCGGTGGTTCGAATCCCCGCGGCGGGGTGCGCTCCCGTTGCTCGGTCCCAGCGCCTGCCAACCTAGCAGTTCGAAAGCACCCTCGGGTGCAAGTAGATAAATAGGGACCGCTTACTGGCGGGAAGGTAAATGGCGTTTCCGTGTGCTGCGCTGGCTCGCCAGATGCAGCTTTGTCACGCTGGCCACGTGACCCGGAAGTGTCTCCGGACAGCGCTGGCCCCCGGCCTCTTAAGTGAGATGGGCGCACAACCCTAGAGTCGGACACGACTTGCCCGTATGGGCAGGGGTACCGTTACCTTTTTTATGTTAAATATTTAAAACTTGAATAGACGTTGGAATACAGCACTTCTTTTGATAATAGACATGAACATTCACAATTTCATATGAGCAGTGTTGAGGACCTGTTGTTTGCATTTTTCTCCTCTTTTTTTGTAACAGCTAATACCTACCACAATGAAACTTCCAGAACGACAGCCCGAGTTCTTCTTCTACTATTCACTCCTGGGCAATGATGTTACCAATGAACCATTCACTGATTTGATCAATCCAAACTTTGAGCCAGAAAGAGCATCTGTTAGAATACGCAGCAGCATTGAAGTTCTAAGAGCTTATTTTTTTGCTCACTCAAAGTTGAAGGTAAGCAGCCATTTCTGCTCTCTGGTAAACAAAGATTTAGCTGTTGCATCTTGTTTCAAAGTCTGTGACTCCTCTTCAGTCCAAATTGCTAAGAGACCATGAGGATACCATAAGATATGGCAGATCAAATTTAAGGACTTTTATACCATTTTGATATGTTGTTAATTTTATTACTTATGAGCTGCACCTTCATAAAAATAGAAAAACAAGGCAGTGGGCAGCATAAGAACCTAATACTACAGTAGTATCAGTATAAACTGCTTGGTAAAATAATATGAACTGCTCAGTTTTTAGAGAATGTCTAAAAGAAAGCTTGTTAGACTTTCTTTTCTAAGGACAAGGAATTCTTCAGAGCTGCCACACTAAAAGCTTGCTCCCTGGTAAAGGACAACCAAACCTCAGGGGCATGGCAGAGAGACACCAAAAGTACCCCACCAGGGGATCTTGGTAATTGAGGTACAGCATAAAGAATCAGGCTAGTCCTTAAAAGTACATTGTACCCAAATAGTTTATGGCTCTGTGAATTAACACAAGAACCTTGAGCCTGCCCTGGTAGGAAATTGACAACCAATGCAGTTCTCTCAGCAAATTAGCATTGTAACCAGTAACCTGCCACAATCTGTCCTAGTTGCAGCTTCTGGACCAGATAGCTAAAAGGGCAGCCCATATAAAGCATGCTACAGTAATCAATCATTGCATGGACCACTGTGGTCAGGTTATCCTGGTCATAGCAGATGTACCAGCCAAAGCTGGGAGAAGGTATTTCTAGCCCCAGATGTCAGTTGTGCCTCTAGTGACAAAGATGGATTAAGGAGCACCCTCAAGCTATGAAAATGCTCCATCTTGGCCTTTCCTTCTTCCTTCCCCTTTACAGCTTGTGAGTTGTGGCTTATCGTGTACTGAAACATGACCACTTGGAGCCTCTTGCTATGTTTTGACCTGAAGAATACAGGGTTTCGGAGGATAAGACAGTCTGGGAAGATTAGGCAGTCTGGATAACCTTCTAAAGAGGGCTCTTTGGCTTATTTTATTCCAGCATCCATTACAAACACATTTTTTTTTAAAGGACATAATGTTTCCATTTGGATGTCATTGGTTGGGTGTAAGTAATTGTTTTTGTACTGAATGCTCATTATAGTCACTTTCATGATACCCTTTTGAAACATAGATCCATCTTTGCTGTGGGGACCAGTCTCTTGGAAGCACTGAAATACTTTTAACTGGGCTGTTGAAGAAAGGAAGCGTGGAAATCCTTCAACATCCAGTAGCAATTGAAGGAGCATATATTCTTGTCCCACCTAACAGAGCCCGGCAAAAGCTGCCACCCGTCCCTTTGGATATGGCTCCCACTGTTGGGGTATCAGTATCTCTTCAAAAAGATAGCAGAGTTTCTCAGGTACAACTCAGTTGTTCTCCTTTTTATATACTTTAAAAAATGCAAATAAAAATATTATTGCTGTTATGCATGTGTGAAATGAAGTTTTTATTATTAATATTATTATTATTATTTATTAAATTTCTATACTGCTCCTCATCAGCGGATCACGTGTTTAAACTAGGCACTATTGTTTCGTTCAGCCTCAGTTATCTTCAAAGGTTGAGTCTGAAAATGTGAAAAGAGCTTCATCTCCAATGCGTGATCCAAAAAGGAGTCCTGAGCCTGGTTCTCAAAATGCGTTACCCCGGGTTAGCCATTCTCCTCCAATAAAAGATGACGCGACAGACAGCGAAGTGGAAAGTCTGCAGTATGACAAGAACCCAAAGGCACAGAAAAAAGGTAGGCAGCACATCAAAGCAAATGTTTATAACTTTACAGCTGTCATATCTACCACAAAATACTGTTTTCTTTTCTTTTCTTTTTTTAAATAATTTTTTATTGATTTTCCAACATAAGTTAAACACAATACACTACACAATACATAGACAAACAAACATATAAACACGTATAATTTCGTAACCTCTTTTTCATTAACCCTATTTCACCGACTTCCCCATGCCTCCCTTTTCTGCATCCCTATTTAATAATTTTCTTCAGCAACCCCTCACTTCCATTGACTTATAACTCATTTTCTTTGATCCTTCTTCTCTTACCCAATCATTTACAGCTGTAATTTTGTTTTTTTCGTTAGCCTTGACATTTTAGCACTCATTAATTTTATAGCAGTTCTTAAGATAAACTTTGTATTTCTTCCAATCTTCTTCCACCGTCTCTTTTCCTTGGTCGCGGATTCTGCCAGTCATCTCAGCCAGTCCCATGTAGTCAATCACCTTCGTCTGCCATTCTTCCAGCGTGGGTAGTTCTTGTGTCTTCCAATACTTTGCTGAGAGAACTCTTGCTGCTGTTGTAGCATACATAAAAAACATCCTATCCTTCCTTAACACCAACTGGCCAACCATGCCCAGGAGAAAGGCTTCTGGTTTCTTATGAAAGGTGCACTTAAGAACCTTCTTAATTTCATTATAAATCATTTCCCAGAAGACCTTAATCCTTGGGCACGTCCACCAAAGGTGATAAAAGGTACCTTCAGCTTCAATACATTTCCAGCATTTATTATTGGGCATACACAAAATACTGTTTTCTTTATGATTGCTTGGTAAACTGATGCAAGGAAATGGGTGATCATTCACTATGCAGTAATGCAACTTAAAATACTCTGAAGACTCCAGTAAGAGGGAGAGAGTTATCTGTGGTCCACCAGTGAACTGCGGGCGATGTAAGGTTTTAAATTTGTGAACATGATGTGTGGTTTAGCTCTGCAGTTGAAGAACTGGGCAGATATTTGTATTCAAGCAAATTGCTTGGGTCTAAGCACTGCTCCGGGGCGCGGGTGGTGCTGCGGTCTAAACCACTGAGCTTCTTGGGCTTGCCAATCGGAAGGTCAGCGTTTCAAATCTCCATGACGGGGATGAGCTCCTGTTGCTCAGTCCCAGCTCCTGCCAACCTAGCAGTTTGAAAGCACATCAAAGTGCAAGTAGATAAATAGGTACCGCTCTGGCGGGAAGGTAAACGGCATTTCTGTGTGCTGCTCTGGTTCACCAGAAGTGGCTTAGTCATGCTGGCCACATGACCTGGAAGCTGTACGCCGGCTCCCTTGGCCAATAAAGCGAGATGAGTGCCGCAACCCCAGAGTCAGCCACAACTGCTCCCTTTCCTTGTGAACAGAATGCAGGAGCATAGCCTCCAGCCTGCGGCCGCTTTGCATGATAGGGCCAATGTGTGAAGGCTGCTTGAAATATGAAAGCCTATTTTCGGTATGCTATTTTTTGTTCGCCATGTGGACCAGCCTGCACCACATGACTTACCTTCAAATTGTCATCAGCCGTGTTTGGCCACAGGCTATGATGCTGTACAGCTAGTTCAACATTTAGGTTTAGAAAGAAAAAAAAACTTAGTATGGGAAACAGCCTTATTAGAAAAACCAACCAATAAACTGAAACTGACATGGGGACAAGTAGAAGAAGCCGCCTTCATCCCGATATGGCTCCCCTTTATCACATACACAGCCCAACAAGATGACAAGAATCCACCAACAGCATATGAATCAATATGGCTGACCTGATTCAAAAATACACACTCACACCCCACTCTCACACAAAAACAATTCTCACTACAGCCAGCCAAAGACAACCAACCACACCCTAGGCCACCCCCAACCTCTCTCACCACCAAGGAAATACAACAAGTGAATAGCAAGAGAACCCATACAAGTAACGCTGACACAACCCCTCTCACACACTAAGTAGAATAATAGAAGCATAACCACCCGACCTGACCCCACTCACCACTCCCCCTCTCCCCCTTTTTTTCTTTTTCTTTTGTTCTTCTTCCTAATTGTTTAAACCAATTCATAAACCAAGAACTCATACATTGACCACTAATAATGAAACATATGTTGTAGATATTTTTCCACGTTTATTATGCTATTTTTGTGATACACAAATGACATGAGAAAACTTGGTATACTTATTTGATTAACATTATTCTTGTTTATAAAACCCAAGAAAGAAAGAAAGAAAGAAAGAAAGAAAGAAAGAAAGAAAGAAAGAAAGAAAGAAAACTAAATTTTGTCCAGAAAAAAATTCAAAAGCTTCTTTCAAGTATTAGAACTTGTACAGCAGGAGCTCTCAAGTTTGGAATTTGTCAGCATCTATCTTAAAAGAAAATGTTCTGTCTGTTTTCTCTTCAGCCTCGAATGCCCGAGCACCCGCTCCTCAGACTCAGCAGGCCGGTACCTCTGAATCTACCACAGGTCAAAAAATTGCTGTTCCAGCAGCATCACATCACTTCTGTTTCTCAATAGACTTAAGAACTCTCCATAATCTGGATACTGGCTTTCCTGTCAATTGTATGTTAAGGTAAAGCATGTGTTAGATTATTGTTTCACATTTCTTCACTGGGAGAACTTTCAATTTATTTTCCCATTGCTTCCTGTCCCCTAACCAATTACCAGTCCATGAGAGGATCTGAAAGTCTTGGTACACAGTGTCACCATGATCACTTCTATGTGCCCTGTAAATAACAAACTTCTTGCTCATCGTGAACTTGATCTAAAACTATGGGTAATTGCATCTTTCTTAGGAGAGTCTTATCCATATAATTCTGAGGATAGGACACAGGTGCTGTACTGTAAGAGAGCAATTTCCAACTATGTGCAGGTCTTGTAACTTCCATTCATGGATGAACATGTCTTGCCTGAATATTCCCTTTTCTTTAATCAGCACATTTCTTTATAAACTCACAATGCTGTTGTGGCAACTTGTGGATTTTTAGCTATGTTTCTGGATGGAAGACCCTAGTATACATGCTAAGTTGGAAATTTTTTACATTTTTAAAAAAGCTAGGGAAATACTGAAAGGAGTAACTTCATGGAAATTGCGCACAAGCGTATCACTTTTGGGCTGAGTAATTTTTGTTGTTTAACTGGCCAACTTGGCCTTCTGTTTTATGGAATGTGAAGTGTCCATTGAATGAAACTTGGTATATGAAGTCCAGGAAGAATTCTATGTTTCAGCTCCCTAGTGGTGATGAAAAATGTAATCCTGGGGAGCACCAGGGAAAATCTGCAGCAGCATATTAAAACACACACCCCTAGAAATATTCTTAACAATACCCAACTGCATCTTGTTACTGGGCGCAGGATCACTGTCACACTCTGCTCCCTTACTTTAGAAAATAAAACAAAGGATGCAAGTCAGTTTTGCCTCTCTGGAGCAATGGGAATCCACTGTCCCTTCAAGATGTTGTTGGACTCTAATGCCCACCATCCTCAACCAGCATGGCCAATAGTGAGAGGCAATAGGAGCATATTGTTTGATAGAAACAATGGTGTGGCATTCACCTAAGTTTGATTCATAAAAGACCCACGGAAATTAATGGACCTAACTTCAGTCCTCTTCATTAATTTCAATAGGTATACTCTGAATAAACTCAGTGGAATACCATGGTATGTTAAGACATGCCATTAAGCTATTAGTTAGCTTGAAGTTCATTTACTTAAAGGTCTTGAAGTCATAAGCTATTAGCACTGAATTTCTTATAATATTAATTTTATTTATTTATTTATTTCTCAATGGGACATGGGTGGCACTGTGGTCTAAATCACTGAGCCTCTTGGGCTTGCCACTCAGAAGGTCAGTGGTTTGAATCCCCACGATGGGGTGAGCTCCTTTTGCTCTGTCCCAGCTTCTGCCAGCCTAGCAGTTCAGAAGCGCACCAGTGCAAGTAGATAAATAGGTACCACTGCGGCAGGAAAGTAAACAGCGTCTATGTGCACTCTGGCTTCCATCACAGTGTCCTGTTGCACCAGAAGTGGTTTAGTCCTGCTGGCCACATGACCTGGAAATCTGCCTGTGGACAAACATCAGCTCCCTAGGCCTGAAGGCGAGATGAGCACCGCAACCCCATAGTTGCCTTTGACTGTACTTAACCATCCAGGGGTCTTTTACCTTTACCTTTTTACCTCCATAGGTACTCGTATCCGTTTTTTGGAAGCGCTGCACCCATTATGACAAACCCTCCCGTGGAAGTAAGGAAGAACATGGAAGTTTTTCTTCCCCAGTCATATTGTGCATTTGATTTTGCAACGATGCCCCATCAGCTGCAGGAGACCTTCTTCAGGTATGTAACAAGGGTGCCATTTTAACAATCTGTGCATTGGCACATTTCTTTTTCCTTCACAACTAGTTAACCATACATACATTTTGAAATTGCAACATAACTTTGTATCTTCTTCCCATCTTCCCACTTTATCTAGATCTGCTCTGGAGGGTTTGGGGAGCATTCCCCTTAGCACTACATTAAATACAACCCTATACATTTGTCCTCAGGATTGGTTATTTACCGTATTTTTCGCTTTATAGGACGCACCCGACCATAGGACACACCTAGTTTTAGAGGGGGAGGCCAAGAAAAAAAATTCTCTCCCTCTCTGCGCAGCGCCCCTTCAGCGAAGCAGCAGGAGAAGCAGAGCCCCTTCCATTTCTCCTCCCGCTTCGCTGAAGGGGCGCTGCGCAGCTTTCCCTCTCTGCACAGTGCCTCTCCAGCAAAGCCTCCGGAGCGCTCCTGCTGTGCTTCGGAGGCTTCGCGTTGCTTTCGTTGAAGCCATGGAGCCTGCATTCACTCCATAAGATGCACACACGTTTCCCCTTATTTTTTGGAGGGGGGAAATGCGTCTTATAGAGTGAAAAATACGGTAGTTCAGGTGGCACGTTTTGTGTCATCGAGGTGGTATGGTATCTGCTAATAAGTTCTATTTAAATATTTGTCCCTGCTTTCCTTTTTTCCAGCAGTGTGGGCATGATCCTATCATCTTCACAAAGGGCAGAATGCAGAGCCATGATGCTTGCAGTGTGCGGTTTAGGTCTCATTTGCTTCCACATCTATATGGGTAATGGACAGGGGAGAGTAGGTTGGTTTCTAGTGGTCCTAGCAACCGGGGGTATAGCCTGTATGCAAGGGCAGGTAGGGACTCAAATTGCCGAATACCAGACATCTGGGTGCATGCTTTGAAGAACCAGGTACTTGCCCAGCACAGTAGTGGGTGACAGGTGACAAAGGGGGATATGGTTCTCTCTGTGTGTGTTGTTTACTAAGTGATGGATGACATTTGGTCACCTAACCCTTCATATGATTGCACTTTGCTCTCTGTGTGCAACTGGTAGGGACTGGAATCTGCCCTATATCATTCATTGACTCAGTTCGAAACCTGCAGACCTATTCTAACCTGAATGTACTTCAGAGCAACTCATTCAAACTGATCGTATTCAGAAGAAGTACTACTTGCTTGTGGAAGCTGTTGAATTTTAACTCCTAATGTGACGTGACACAGGTTCGGATGGGTTTTTACTGTTGTTAATGGCTAACCAGTAGGAATGGAGAAATCTTGAGACAACAACTTCACCATAGTTCTTCCCTTGGATTGGGACCTATTTTCGGAAATACAGGAAGTCAAAGTATATTGCTCAATTGTATATTTCTAGGATAAAGAATTACTGTGATGGGTGTGAAATGTTCTTGCAAAATTGAGCATCCTTGAACTCCTTCAAGTGGTTCTACTATTTTGCCACAGGGGAGCATTGATGTCTGCCAGTGCATCTACGCCAACATCACAAAAGATGTAAAATAAATGCATCTCATCTACCCATCCTGGCCTACGGCAACCGAGGAAAAACCCATCTATGAGAACAAAATACAAACTCCTGTATGCCATGTGTATTTTTTCTTTCTCTGTATTTCAGGATACCATTGCTGGTGGAGCTGTGGCATAAAGATAAAACAGCCAAAGACTTACTGCTGGGAGTTGCAAGACTCCAGCTTTCAAATATTTTGGCCATGGAAAAAACCCGCTTTCTAGGTGCCAGTGGAGAACAGTGCTGGCGCCAGACCTTCAGTGAAACGATCCCTGTTACAGCAGCACAAGGGTACAATGAGCTTTGAAAAATAAGGTTCCTCTGTTATAGCTGGTTCTGTTTAACACTCCTATAGGCCTTTTGGAAGTATTATTTTTTTGCATTTAGTAAAACTCTTAATACTTATTTTTGAAGAGCTTGCATAACTCTTAATTTTGGGGGACAAAAGGGATCAGTGGAACAATAGTGTGGGAGACCACATCACTTCCATCCTCTTGTGATGCTGCAGAGCTTCTGAAAGAATACACTCAGTTGAACTTGAAAAGTGATACCAATTTGTACTTGTAGAAGTGTACACAAAAGATTCCAAATATTCCTTTCTTTAGCAGTCATGCAAGCATTGTCTGCTGACTTGGTAAAGATTTGATTACAATGTGGAGCTTGGAATTTTTTAATTTATGTAACTTTCTAATGGTGAATATATATTTAATTTCAAAATATACGTTTGCACAATCAAACTTTCTGGTATATTATGTAGAAGATTCTTTCTGAAAAGCATGAGTGTACCCAAACTTTGTAGCCACTAGATGGCAGCCCTCCAAACCTAATTGACTTTAGCGTTTGATGTCAAACTCAACTCACTGATGTAAAAGTGACTGTACTCTTTTGTACTGATTTGTTTCAAATGTCAGGTGTTTATTTCCTGTAACTCGATAAGTTTACCCAACTTTTCAGTGTATTTGCATAGAAAACTATTTAAACTTTACTAAAAACGGATAAAAGGAAGCTTGAGAAACAAATGTAAACTGTAAAATTATTACTGTACGCAACTTGGGTTTCATGTTTTTGTTTACTTAGTGATACTTTTTGACTTTTTTAGTAACAAGACAATCATCTGAAAAGAGTCTGGAACATTTATTTTGTGGACAGTTGACCTTAATGTGTTTCCTTTAGGTCCACACTTGCCAGATTGTGAGTGTGCATATTAAAATAAGACACTTGCAGCAGCAAATATTTATTTCTGAGCTTTGAAACAAAACTGTTTGCAGATATGCAGAAAAATAAGCCTCGAGTCAAACCTGATAGCCAGCGCTACAACACAAGTGATTAGGAAGAACAAAGAGAGAAAATTCAGGCAGACCAGAGACTAGCTGGTAACCAGTATCTAAGAATCATAATGTCGGTCTCCAGCCTCTTTATTCATAATAATAATAATTTATTATTTATACCCCGCCCATCTGGCTGAGTTTCCCCAGCCACTCTGGGCGGCTCCCAATCAAGTATTAAAAACAATGCAGTATTAAATATTAAAAACATCCTTCAGATGTCTTTTAAAGATAGGATAGCTACTTATTTCCTTCACATCTGAAGCATTTATTCATGAATAAATGCTCTGTACTTCTCTAATAGAGCAGCTATTCCTTTTTCAACTCTCTGTGTTCCGTATTCCTATAAGAATTGGCGTCATGTCTGGGTATGTCAGTCAATCAAACAATTTATTGTGTATAGCCAAAGGCCTTTACAATGAACATGTTTTGATCAGTCGTCTGACAGTCAGGATTGTTTGACTTCTTTATATAAAACTTATTTAGCTCCTGAGACCTTTTTTGGGAGGAAGGAGAGGAAAGACTGCTGTAGAAATAAGTCCACTTTTCTCATGCTTGTTCCATTGTAAACAGATGACAGTAGAGAGCAAGATTAATCTCGAATGAGAGAAGAGATGAAATGTTCTTGTTCTTGTTTATAGGACAAGCAACAGGATAGCCGAGCTTTCATACACAGTGACTTTAGAAGATTATGGGCTTGTGAAAATGCATGAAGTTGTGGTGTCGGATTCTTCTCAGGTAAACAGAAATGCACCCTTTCTTGTTTGGAAAGACACAACTCCAATGAAGGTTATCTAATAGCATTTCCATGTTTAGGGTTTAGGTGCCAATGAGCCACCGCTGGTTCCTTCATCTCAGCCACGTAATGTCCCTGAAATCCAGCCGGAAACAAGAGAAACTCTAGAGTACAAAGCAGCACTTGAATTGGAAATGTGGAAGGAACTACAAGAAGACCTTTTTGAAAACCAGGTTTCTTTATACATTTTTGTTTAACCAGAGCTACAGGTCCACTCTTAACAAAAGGCGAATGTGACAGATCTTAAACCTAGGTTGCAGTTCAGGTGGATACAAGCGTGGGAAAGAAGTTTTTATATTGGAATCAGCCCTTTAGCTGATTGTACAACAGCATTGTGTACTTGATAGATTCATCATAGATGGCATCATAATGTTCAAATACATTTTGAAGCGTGTCTCACAGGGTAATCACCCCAATCTCATATTGTGTCTGGGCAAAAAGTCAGTTTGGTATATCTTCAAGATGTGCCCAGGACATTGGCAGCAAACTAAAACTGATCTGCGTTTTAGAAAGATTATTTATATTTAAGAGGAATCTTACCTATTTACAGTCTTGAGCGCAAAGGTTCGTCCTTGCCAATACAGGAACACTTTTGGCCTGCTGCCCCATCCTTCAGTCATTATAATATATCAGTCATGAGACTGTACCACCTTTGGATTTTACAGAGCACCTTGGAAGAGTGGGGGAGAGAAAGAATTCCAAATATTTGCAATATTGAACTAAGAGGAGGAGTGATTTTATTCACTGGGGTTTTGCAATGTACTGGCATGTTCACTTTCTGTGGGCACAGCCTGGAAAGTGCCTGGGGTAGCTCAGTTGCTAGAACATGAGACTCTTAATCTCAGGGTCAAGGGTTTGAGCCCCACATTGGGCAAAATATTCCTGCATTGTAGGGGGTTGGACTAGATGGCTCCTTTCCAACTCTACAATTCTATGGTTCTATTCTACTTTTAAAATTTCATTCCACTTCAGTTGCTTTTCCCTCCCATCTTTCCTGCTTCAGTTGAATTCAAGTGGAGGCTTACCTCTCCTTTTCCAATCACTTTTAATACTTTCTACTTCCATTATGTTTTGTAACACATGGTTCTGCTATTATTAGCCTATGAGTTATGGTAGTATTTTATGACTGCTTAAATAAATTTGCAAATGTGGTGTAAAGTTCTCCATTTTGCTTCTGGTTATGGTAGCTTTAGATATCAGTCAGCTTTACATGGCTATGCATAACTATTGCCTCTTACCAGCTACCATTTAAAAATTAACAGACCTGTAATCAATTTTTAGAGACGCAGGTGGCGCTGTGGGTTAAACCACAGAGCCTAGGACTTGCCGATCAGAAGGTCGGCGGTTTGAATTCCCGCGACGGGGTGAGCTCCTGTTGTTCGGTCCCTGCTCCTGCCAACCTAGCAGTTCGGAAGCACAAAGTGCAAGTAGATAAATAGGTACCACTCCAGTGGGAAGGTAAACGGCGTTTCCGTGCACTGCTCTGGTTCTCCAGAAGTGGCTTAGTCATGCTGGCCACATGACCCGGAAGCTGTACATCGGCTCCCTCGGCCAATAAAGCGAGATGAGCGCCGCAACCCCAGAGTCGGTCACGACTGGACCTAATGGTCAGGGGTCCCTTTACCTTTACCCAATCAATTTTCAGGACTGATAATGGGAGCTGTCTGTATATTTGATCTGGTATTCCCTCTGATGTCCTGAATATTTAATTTGCACGCAGTGTTGGGTTTCTTGAGGAAAGACTTCCACAATAGTTCTGACTGAGTTATGCAGATTTTATGGTTTTCGAAGGAAGACATTTTGAAATTGCCTTTGTTTTTCACAGCTGAAGAAGAAGGAGCTAGCTCATATGCAAGCTGTTGCAGAGGAGTGGAGAAAAAGGGACAGAGAGAGGGAAGCATTGGTGAAGAAAAAAGTAAGACCCTTTCCCCTTTGAAATGCTTCACAGCATAATGAACTGTCATGATAGCTGGCAGTGGTAAAGGGTGATGTATTTCATTAGCTGCCAGAAAAAGACCTAGACACACAGCCCATAAAACCTACACAAAAATAGTTTAGGTAACACACCTTAGAGAATGGAATTGTTTACGAATTTAGCTGCAATATATTTCCTTTCGGTTGAGTTAAAATAAAGATATATAATACTGCTAGTCTTGCAAAGCAATCCTGGACTGTAATATGCCCCACTGAGTTTTACTCTCAGGTAAATGTGTATAGGACTGTGGCCTAAGTCTTGTTAAAGTCTATTAGCAGTACAGGCTCTGATGCATAATATTTTGAAATCCACCGTGTGCATAAAAGTCAAGTTGTCACTTGTTTTGTGGGATTTCAAGCTCATTTTAAATCCAGTTTCTTTTGCAAGGATATAGTGTCATCCAAGAACAAATACCATGTTCAGTTTAGAAAAAATTATTATTATTATTATTATTTTAACTGTATACATTCTAGGTTGCAGAATATACCGTTTTGGAAGAAAAACTTCAAAAAACGTTGACTGACTTAGAGAAGCGTGAAAAGCAACTTGTTGGTGCTGAAACCGAGGTAAACATATGCAACCTAATGTTATATCTTGTACTGTGCACATACAGAAAGAATTTCTGTACGTTTCCGAGCACAATTCAAAGTGTTGTTGCTGACCTTTAAAGCCCTAAACGGCCTTGGCCCAGTATATCTGAAGGAGCATCTCCACCCCCATCGTTCAGCCCGAACACTGAAGTCCAGCGCCGAGGGCCTTCTGGCGGTTCCCTCACTGGAAGAAACCAAGTTACAGGGAACCAGGCAGAGGGCCTTCTCTGTGGTGGCACCCGCCCTGTGGAACACCCTCCCACCAGATGTCAAAGAGAACAACAACTAACAGACTTTTAGAAGACATCTGAAGGCAGCCCTGTTCAGGGAAGCTTTTAATGTTTGATGCATTACTGTATTTTAATATTTTGTTGGAAGCCGCCCAGAGTGGCTGGGGAGGCCCAGCCAGATGGGCGGGGTATTATTATTAAAAACTCGAAAGAACCGTTCCAGTTCATTTTAGACTTGTGCTCAGATTGGAATTTTTGCACACTATGGAACGTAGCTTTTTCTGGTGCATAGTTTTGGGGCTTTTGTGCGCATGTTTTAGTTCATTGGCAGGTTGGTGTGGATGGGGAAGGAAAGAGGAGCATAATTTTTTATATGTGGGAATACCTAAAAATAAGCAAGGTGCATCTTGTAGCCGTCACGTATTCCTGTACTTAAAGCTGCAAAGCCATCAGATTTGGCAGAGAAATCGCTGCTACTTAGCTAGGAGCAGGGCCGTATTTAGGTTTGATAAGGCCCTAAACTACTGAAGGTAATGGGGCCCTTTATATGTCCAGCTGTCCTTTGTTGCTGTTTTTTGTGTTGAATATATGCTATATGGAAATTTATGGACCTAATAGGTATCTAATGCCATTTTATTGGTTTTTTATCTTATATTTTGGAAATTTACATCCAGTTGTTGTTTTCCTTTAAAACATTTTTGGGCCCCCAAGAGATTGGAGCCCTAAGCTATAGCTTGTTTAGCTTATAAGTAAATCCAGCACTGGCTAGGAGCCATGGTTTTTTGCCCTCGTAACTCCATGGATGTTGTGGAACAAACTCCACACAGCTAGGCTAAGTTTATAAAGCATTGTTATATTGCTTATATTGTTATATATATTGTTATATTGTTATTATTATTATTAATTTTAAAAGTTGGTCAAAGAAATGCATGAGTGACTTGTGAGAGTAATGTCAATTGAGCGTGCTTTCTAAATGAGGCAGCGCAGGTTTACATCTGGACAACCATTGGTGCTGAAATCTGTGTGTGTGTGTGTGTTTTAAATTTTAAGCTCCAAAGAGCAAAGAAAGATCTCCAAGCAGAGCATGAACGAAACCGTCAGGAGCTTCAAGATGCAATGCGGCGAGTCAAAGAAGAATGCATGCATCAGGTGGAGCTGGAAAAATCTAGGTTCAGGCAGTTGGAAGAGGACAAGATCCACTTGCAACAACAAGTGAGTGGAACTTAACTTTTCCAAGTTAGAGACAACCAGTGCTTTTTCCCTTAAAAAAATGCTTAGGGGTACTCTAATTGTGACTCAAGAAAATCACCATTTTATAGTTCAAATCAGGAAAAACAAATACAGTAAATGGACAAGATTCACAAAATGTTTAGGGGGGGAAGCACTGGGTACAACTTTATTTAATGGTAGAGATGGACATAGATTTTTTGGGTGATCTTACGGCCAAGTTAATTAAAGCTTTAAAATATCCTGTTCTCCTTCAATAAAAGTGAAAAAGGGAGACCAGATATTTTAATGCCACCAGCCTCGCAGAGGTGTCCGTGGAGGGGATATATTGATCGAAAGGGTATTGTATTGTAACTGTATTGTAACTTTTGAATAAATGCGTTTTTTAAAAAGTTAATTACAGCTAATTAATGAAATTAGGTTGGTGGTGCTTCCTGAGGGCACCCCTCTCTCTTTAATGCTAAGGACCAAACTATGTGTGCAGTGTATCCATGATGCTTCTAAAATGTTCATTGACAGATTTGTGATAATCTCCTCAGGACCAAAGGCCCTCCCATTTTTTAGAAGGGCGTTTTTGAGTTTTATCCACTGTTTATTGGGTTTCCTTCAAGAAATCCAAGTGTCTTGGTTATCCTCCATATCTTTTATTTTCTACATTTCTCTTGCTATGTTGCTAAGGAAGAATTTACTTATCACAATAATTTTAAGCTTTTTTAAAAAAAAAAACCTTAGCTTTATAAATAATTTGCGTGAACAAAATACTTATTTTTTTCTCATTTATGTGTTGACTTTTTTGATTTGTCTTAAGTGGTTAATAATTTCCTAAAAATCAGTTAAGAATAAGAATAATGTTCATTCACTGCATTATTGGTAGTACTGTGCAAGGCACAGGAGGAAACTGCATAAAATCAGCAGTGGGTAACTCAGAAAGGTCTGCTGGAATGAAACAAAAAAATCTCAAGTGCCCTTCTAAATCATTAAGAGAAATCTAGCAGATTTCCCAAGGAGGAATGGTGGCTGCCATCACAAAGAATTTTTTTTCGTTTTTTAAAAAATATTTGCTGTGCATCTCTCTCTCTCTCTCTCTCTCTCTCTCTCTCTCTCTCTCTGTGTGTGTGTGTGTATGTGTGTGTAAAAACTATAAAGCAATGTCATATTTGGGGAACCATTTCTTAAACTTTGCCAATCTGTTTGTGTGGTAGTAGTGCTCCTTTTGTGATGCTCTTTGGAGAACCAGTTGAAGATGAGTATTATACAGTGGTACCTCAGGTTAAGTACTTCATTCGTTCCGAAGGTCCGTATTTAACCTGAAACTGTTCTTAACCTGAAGCACCACTTTAGCTAATGGGGCCTCCTGCTGCTGCCGCGCTGCTGGAGCACGATTTCTGTTCTCATCCTGAAGCAAAGTTCTTAACCTGAAGCACTATTTCTGGGTTAGCGGAGTGTGTAACCTGAAGTGTATGTAACTTGAAGCGTATGTAACCTGAGGTACCACTGTATTGGGCAAAATGTTCCTTCCAGCTCTTTGTTGTGTTATCATCTAGGCATAAACTCATCCAACTTCTGTTTCTTCTTCTTCTTCTTCTTCTTCTTCTTCTTCTTCTTCTTCTTCTT
>JAXCMG010000024.1:4978540-5000230 GCA_034642415.1 Podarcis siculus | reverse complement strand
TTCTTCTTCTTCTTCTTCTTCTTCTTCTTCTTCTTCTTCTTCTTCTTCTTCTTCTTCTTCACAGCTTTATGACTGGGAAAACAAGTATAAAACTCTGGAGAAAGAGTTTCAGCAATACAAGGAACAGCAAAGCAGCAAGCCAGAAATCCGGCTGCAATCCGAAATAAGTATTCTAACTTTAGAAAAGGTATGTCTACAATTTTATCTGAAGGCTCAGAAAGAATAGCAGCATTTTACAACAGATTAAATGTAGACAGCATGAACAAGAAAAAACAAAACTTGGAATAAACTCCAAATTTAACCCAGCCACAAAATTTGCATCATAAATGTAAACAAAACAAAAGAATCCTTCTGGAAGATGCTGTCGCTTTTAAGAGCTTGCCAGGGATAGAAGTTTCACATTCCTTTCCAGTTCATCTGTGGCAGTATTTTCCAGATTTCATGGTTACTGATAACTCAAGCAGAGTACACCTAAAATGAGTTTTTGATCCAGGATAAATTGTAATAAATATTCTTAGACCATTGGTTATCGAGGTACTACCACTGTTGCGTAGAAAATAATAATGGTAAGCCAAGTTAAGTGTCTGCAAATTGTTCTTAATTCATGGCAGACACCTGTCATTAGATGGACATGAACTCTAGAGACCCATCTTGTTGTGTCAGTAGCTTCATTTAGACTCTTCTTACTTTTGATAGCTTGATATTTATAAATGTTGCATGTTTGACAGCACTGCGAATGTATGTAGTTTTCAAAATTCTAATCTATTCCTTTGACTCAGAAGAGGTAACATATATCCAGTTTATGAAGAAAAGATTGGGGGATTTTCCTGATAAGCAGTTCTTTATCTCTTTTGGGGTGTGGAATTGGCAAGAGTTAGGAAAGGACTCTTAATAATAAGTTTATTATTTATACTCCACCCATCTAGCTGGGTTGCCCCAGCCAGTCTTGTAAAAGAATGCAGATTTTAAGCTACTGTCTCAAATTCCCAGGCAATAGCTTCAGACTTCATTTTATTGCCCCAGATCTGGTTCCCACAAACATCAGTTTGGACAGTCATATATATTCAATGCATGTATAAGATGCTGCCTTTTTAAAAAAAACACCTGTGTTACGATGTGATAGAACAACAACCAAAGAAATGAGGACTCTTTGTTCACTAGCCGTTAACTACAGTGGTGCCCCGCAAGACGAAAATAATCCGTCTTGCAGGGATTTTCGTCTTGCGGAACTCCGCTATCAGCCGATCAGCTGATAAGCGGTAAAACAGCTGATAAGCGGCTTTTGGGCTTTTAGTGCTCAGCGGATTAGCGGATAAGCGGCAATTTAGAGATAAGGAGCTTAGCGCCTTTCAGAAAAGGAAAAAAAAATCGTTTTGCGAGTAAGCCCCATAGAAAAAAACGTCTTGCGAAGCAGAAAAATGTCGGAAAGCCCTTTCGTCTTGCGCGTTTTTCGTTTAGCGGGGCATTCGTCTAGCGGGGTACCACTGTATTAGGATGTCCATACATATGTCCTTGCTTACTCACTCACTAACAGGGTTAGTGAAACTGTGCCATTGTAGCCAAAGGCCAGAGACCATGGGAGTTGTAGTCCAGTAACATCTGATGAGCCACAGTTCCTCACTCCTGCATCTAGAACAGTGTTTCCCAAACTTGGGTCTCCAGCTGTTTTGGGACTACAACTCCCATCATCTCTAGCTCACAAGATTAGTGAGTGGTCAGGGATGATGGGAATTATAGTCCAAAAACAGCTGGAGACCCAGGTTTGGGAATCACTGATCTAGAAGAAGGTTCTACTTTTTCTCGAGCCCCTGCAGCTTCAGACATCCAGTTCTAACCAGGGACATGGAGTTGGCCTGAATATTACTCCTCAAGTCATACTTCCAGATCCTACAGGATTCAGAGGCCCCCAACAGAATAGTTTTATTTTTCATAGCTGACGTAGAAGCAGTTTACAAGTCCTCCTGGCCTGGCAATGCGTAAGAAGACCAGTTAAGGGGGAAACATTTTCTGCTGCTTTTGAGGGAGCGTGAGTTATTTCATGCAGAGACATGATATTTCAAACTGAAGACTTAAAAGGTGCAATCTAACCAAACTAAGAGGCACACATTAGCTAGAATTTCAAGGATCAGGCATGCCAAGTCTTGCATCATCAATTAATCTGAAATATGAACAGCGAGTGATTTTTATATAAAAATGAATGCTATCTTGGAGTCCTTTGAAGATGTTTAAAAATGGTTTACATGAACTGTTTAGATGAACTGTCTCAGACTGCAGACTAATCCAGTTTTGCTTTGTTGGACAATAAAAATAAGGCTAATGCTTAAACGAGGATATTCTTCTGCGCCACAGTATTTACATCAAATTGTGTTACTGCTTTAGAAGTTACATGCTATACTAAACTATTTTTGTAATACAAGTTTTGTATATTCAATTGCATAAAGATTATTCCTACGGTTATAGTGTTTGTTGATAGAACTCTGCTCTTTATTAGGGGGACCTTGAAAGGAAGTTGGAATCGGCGACTAAGGCAAAACTACACTACAAGCAGCAATGGGCGCGAGCGCTGAAGGAACTAGCAAGGCTTAAACAGGTGTGTAACATATAAGATAAATCAGTGGTGGGGAACCTAAAGCCCAGGGCCAGAATGTGGCCCTCCAGTCTTCTCTGACTCTTGAAACTCTCATGAGAACAAGAAGAGGAAGTTGCTTCTATATACATTAGTGAAGCCAAATCTGCCTTGCTGTGGTGTGCCTACTTAGGAGAACTAAGTGGAGAGATTAGTGTTTATCAAGGATGCTTGTAAAGATCTTTCACTGTTTGAGAGAAAAACAATAGCTGTCTCACCTAGTGGCATCTTTTGCAGCCCACAAAACCAGAGGGGATACTGTGATATATACACACTTGGAAAATTGTGGCCTAGATGTGCATTTTGCCTGGAGAAAGTAGTTTCTCTTGAGTATGAAGTACTGTTTTTTTTGCTCTATAAGACTCACTTTTTCCCTCCTAAAAAGTAAGGGGAAATGTGTGTGCGTCTTATGGAGCGAATGCAGACTGCGCAGCTATCCCAGAAGCCAGAACAGCAAAAGGGATTGCTGCTTTCACTGCGCAGCAATCCCTCTTGCTGTTCTGGCTTCTGAGATTCAGAATATTTTTTTTCTTGTTTTCCTCCTCCAAAAACTAGGTGCGTCTTGTGGTCTGGTGCGTCTTATAGCGCGAAAAATACGGTGCATCACACACATTGCCACATTCATTGCTCAACACCTTGCTCAATGACTTCAGTATTTCCACGCTGTATATTTTAATTTGAGATTAAGAGATAATGAGTTGGGCTAGTTCACGGTCTACTAAACCAAAGTCCAGTGGGCCAGAATTGCCATTCATTGATGATGCATCTTAATTGATGATTTCCCTACAAATCCCTGCATTATTTGAAGCACCCGCAGCCTGCCTTCAGATATGGAGCAGGTATTCTTGATCATGGTCAGAGGCTGTGTTACTGTTTTTGATGTTCTATGATTGGCTATAGCAGGAGTGGGCAACCTTTTTGGTTCATGGGCCAAATTTGACAGGTGAGTGGAGGCTGTCTACCTGTCAGTCACCTGACTTCAGAAATGATTTGGGAGGCTGCTTTGAAGTCCCAAAGTTGGGATTTCAAAGCACATAGCAGGCAACAAAATAAGTCAACCGTTGAAATGAAGTGTTGTTGTCGTTGTTGAAATTAGCACCTTGCTGCTTGCTATGTGCTTTGGAAGTTCAGTCAAACTGAGCAGGTTTGGGTGCTCTCCCACACACCCGGACCAAGCAGGATTGCCCTCCTTTTCCTGATGTGAGGTGCTTAGTGCTGGGTTTGAGTATGTGAGAGGTTTTCTTGCAGGTAGCTTTCGCATGCACCTGGACCAAGCCGCATCCCTCTTCTTGGGGAATGGGCAATCCTGCTTAGCACTGGATTTCTGCTTTATTAATGCGTCAAACAGCTGGTTGTCAGGCACTTTGGAAGCCACGCGAGGGGGCTTTAGCGAAGCCCTGTCCTTTTGACCTAGCACCGCCCTTATTCATATGATATCTGGAGTAGACTGGGCAGGTGTCATTTGCCCAAAACCTCCTCATATGCCAAATGAGAAAGCCTAGCAGGCCAAGACTGACCCATGGACTAGAGCTTCCCCACCCCTGTTTCTTGAAAATAAAATAAAAAAGCTTTCCCGAAAAACGCGATGAGGCCATTTCCAAAAGTTAACAAATGCCTGAATGAAAACTTAGATTATACTTCTCAGTGCTTTTTCCCTTTGAAATAAGACTGTTAAAGCTTGTTTAGAACACGTCAAACATTTAACCTTCCTTTGTGCATCTGTGCTAAAGCTAAACTGAAACCCTTTTAAATGAACTGGCCGAAAGAATCCTCCATTGTGTTTTGACTATAAAATTACAAATTTAGAGGCCTTGAGGAATGTTAAGTCTGCTTAAGTTCTGATGATTTGTGTTATTTTTTGTTTAAGTTGGATTAATACCATGTTAATTTCACATTGGTTCTGGTGAATAGCTATGGGGTTGTAATTTGTGCCAGAAACTTGTCACACCAGAGCTCTCTGGAGAACTATACAAAACATTTATGTTGTGAGAATTAGACGCAAAAAGCCGTATCTTGGATTGTTAATAAATGTTAATGACAAAACCCAGCTGGCAAGCCTTTGCAAAGGCGATCAAATGCTTTGTGGCCATTGCCAGAGAAGTGTTTAAACAGATTTCCATTAATCAAAAATAGAAAGTATAGTCAAGCTGTGAATTATAGAATCATGTAAAGCATTCAAGTATTTAGCATAATGCCCCTTTATTCCATGCGATCTTAGTTTAAATATTAGCCCTCTCTGTTCCTTTTACTCAGAGCAGGTAACAGTCCTCTTTCAATGCAAAAACTAAAATATAAAATATAGAAATGCACAACTACAATCCGTATGCTCTGAAGTTAGCTATTAAAACACAATATAGTAACTGTGTGTTATTTCTGGAATCACCTAGTGATTAATAAAAATGGTGGTCAACTAAATATGCGATGGAGAAAGGCTTTTCTTTTCTTTTTTTGTGGTGATGGGAAAGACTCGTACACTGTGCTATGTAAGAGCTGTAAGAATGAAGATGATGAGGATCTCAAAATATCTGGGGGCAAAAATATTGCCCCCATATTTTTTGTGCTAACACTAGGGGATTTCCCTATGCTCCTAATCTCGCTGTTCCCAGATCTTCTCCAGAGTGTTAGAAGAGCCCACAGAACAGGTTTAGGGGAATACAGGGGAGGACAGGGAGAGGATGTCGCAATGCACAAGGATAAATCCTTATGCTAACAGAACATTCACCTTAGTGCTACGTTGAATATAACTCATGCTTCCCATGGTCCTAGGTTTGGAGGAAAGAAAGCACAGCCAGTAAGAGAACTATTACACATGGAGAGAGGAGTCTCATGGCAAGAAGATCTGTTTGTTGCTGACATTCTCTTCCCTCTGATCAGAGACATGGCGCTTCCTTAGCATGTCCTGCCTTAATACTTAATCCCTGACAGTTGCATAGAAGTAATGCAGCTGCTCTATTCCGCATTCAACCCATAGCTGGGGAATGGATGGAAGCTGGCCATAGGGCACTGGAATGCAGGATATTCTGGCCCACATGTGAAAGTCACCTACGACAGGGATAAAAGAGGAAGGCAGGCTGGTGGTTGTATCCCTTCTTCCAGTCCCCCGTGGCCCAAGTTCTAATACCTTAGCCAAAAGACTGTGGCTCTTAAAGGGCCAGCTCCTTGGGGTGCAGACGAGCATTCTGCCTTTTCTTGGCCTCTTGCCTGGCACATTCCCTGTGCCATTGGGCAAGTGTAAAGGTAAAGGGACCCCTGACCATTAGGTCCAGTCGTGGCCAACTCTTGGGTTGCGGCTCTCATCTCGCTTTATTGGCCAAGGGAGCCGGCATACAGCTTCCGGCTCATGTGGCCAGCATGACTAAGCCGCTTCTGGCGAACCAGAGCAGCACACAGAAACGCCGTTTACCTTCCCGCCGGAGTGGTACCTATTTATCTACTTGCACTTTGAGGTGCTTTCAAACTGCTAGGTTGGTAGGAGCAGGGACCGAGCAACGGGAGCTCACCCCGTTACAGGGATTCGAACCACCGACTTTCTGATCAGCAAGTCCTAGGCTCTGTGGTTTAACCCACAGCGCCACCCGTGTCATTGGGCAAGTGTAGTAGCCTACAAAGCAGCTGATTCCTCAGAGAAGGGTTAAGTAGATGGGGTCTGTGTAGGTCCCAGCTCGGGCTCTAAGCCACCAGTCTTGACCTCTTCTCTGAAACCCCACCATTAGGAGCCTGGTCTGATTCTCCAGGCAGTTAAGCAGTCTCAGACTGCTAACTCCTCACTAAACCAGAAGCTGGGACACATGTAATATGAGATCGGGTGGCTTCAGGAAGGACTTTCCTAGAGAACTGGGCTTCAAGGAAGGGTGTGATAGGGTTTTTTTGGGGGGGGGGGTAGGCATGGAAAGCTTAACAAAACATTTGAAAACTTATTTGTGTAATCCTACCACTTCAGTATGAAAGACATGAATTGTTGATTAATACTCCATTCTGACTATCTATATCTTTATTCCCCCCCAAAAAACATTTCCAAACGCAATAGCTTTCTCATCCGCCACCTCCCATCAATTTCCATCATATTTTAAAGTACCAAAACTGTATTTGTACGATCTGTCTAATGGCAGTAAGATAAAATGTGCCGTGAAATAGACACACATGATTCACTCTTGCTTCAGCTGGGAATAAAAGTTGAATGATGGCCTCTTGCCATAATATAAAACTATTTCCTTCCATGTAGGAATTAAGATTATTTCCTTCCACAAGTGTTTCACATTTGTCAGATGGCACCTTGTTGATCCTACATCATTGTAGGGGGACCTGTGGCCCTCCAGATGCTGTTGGATGTGAGGGATGTCTGGTCTAGAGCACCACGGGTTTCCACTCCCCACCCCACCCCCCAATGACCTACATGCATGTTACTGCACAGAAGTGTCTTCCATTGAGGAATTGTATAATATGTGAGGTGGTAAAAGGTAAAGGGACCCCTAACCATTAGGTCCAGTCATGGCCGACTCTGGAGTTGCGGCACTCATCTCGCTTTACTGGCCAAGGGAGCCAGCATACAGCTTCCGGGTCATGTGGCCAGCATGACTAAGCCGCTTCTGGCAAACCAGAGCAGAGCACAGAAACGCCGTTTACTTTCCCGCCAGAGTGGTACCTATTTATCTACTTGCACTTGACGTGCTTTCAAATGCTAGGTTGGCAGGAGCAGGGACCGAGCAACGGGAGCTCACCCCATCGCGGGGATTCGAACCGCCGACCTTCTGATCGGCAAGTCCTAGGCTCAGTGGTTTAACCCACAGTGCCACCCGCGTCCCTATGTGAGGTGGACATACTTGCAAAAACTTAAGCCAAATAATCACTTTTTTAGTTGCTAAGGTGCCATAAGACTCATTGCTTTCTTTGCTGCAACAGACTAATGAAACTGTAATGTACATCCTTAGATGAGCACCAAAGTCCACTGTTATTTTGTGCCCTAGGCAAACTCTTGAGTCGTTTCCCCCTCTTCACTCTGCACATTCTCAGAGGAAGTGTGTTTTCTGTTTGCCCCGCTTCCTCCAGGAGCTGATGGCTACCTCAAATTAAGTGAGGGTGGGGGAGATCAGGCAGAAGACCCCCCCCCTCGTGGCACCTCTAAGACACATCCTCTGAAAGACCCCCACCTTTTTTTCCTGCAACCTCCATGCACCCTAAAATTTTTGCCTCCATAGGCAGCTGCGTAGGTCGCCTAATGATAAGACTGGCTTTTCCAAAGTCTGCCTAAAGTCAAAACTTTATGAGGGAATTTCAGAAGTCGAAAAAGAGCAAATACATATTTTGATATACCGATTTATATTTTATCTTGAATTTATGACAATAAGATTACCAGCGCTTGTAAATCTGAGAAGTCCAAAATTGGAGAACTGTAGCAATGTTGCAATGCAGTTGTAACTAGAAAGAATGTTGCAATTCAGCTTTTGGTGATTACAAAGGGATCTGCCTGGATTTCGAATGTTTCTGTAAAAACTCAAAAGTATGTGCATTTGAGATAAGTGGTTATTAGAGAGTTTAAGTCTTACCATTTTTGTACTCTGTGTGGATTTGTTCACAGCAAAACTAGTGCATTTGTTTTTAACAAACACAGACTTTATTGGCTGACACTGGCTCTATCTTGTCCAGCCTCCTGCTTATCCTCTCAAGGTAATTAATGTGATTAATTTACAAGTAATTTAGCCAAGGAGAGGATGTAAATCTTTGCTTTAAAAAACAGTTAGAAGTCCGAGCCTCGGTTAAAAACTGTGTCTTGAAACCATCCAGACCCTCCTACTGAGTTGTCAGCTCTGGGTTATTTTCAGAAAACTGGAGTTGAGTTCCTTCGCTTCAGTCGTACGTTTTTTCCCACAGACTTGCTTGGTATGTACAAGTGGGAGAGTGAATTGTAGCCGCTATTTAGCCATTGTTTAGTCTAGTGTGTGTGTGTGTCTACATCTTCCCTCTGGATTTATAAGCTGCTATGACAAAATAAAGATTGTTCTCCTTTGATTGAGGAGCCTCTTAGCTATAGCACCTGGCAGAATGCAAGGGTTATTTTGTAGATTGATTTTAAAAAAAAATAGTGATTTACTATTTTTTTATTATTGGTGTTTTACTAATTTTTTTTTACATTTGTTGCTGTTGTAGAACTTGGAGGCCAAGAGTTTAGACAGTATTGATTTGTTTATTGGGAGTAGCATAGAATCATGGATTTGTACAGTTAGAAGGGAACCCTGTCTGGTCCAATTCCATGCCCTGAAGAAATCACTGTTAAAAAAACCAACCTGATAGATGGCCATTCAAACTCTGCTTAAAAACATCCAATGAAGCAGCGTCCATCAGCTTCGAAGGTAGTCCATTCCACTGTTGAACAGCTCTCACCATGTTCATATGGTGTCTCCTTGTAATTTGACATTAAGGATTACAAATTTCCCTTTCTATGTTAGGTATCTTTTGTCAGTGGCTGCTATTGGGAAATAATTCCTTGCCCTCTGAGATTTTCTTCTGCTCTGGACATGAGAGAGTTGTGATCAACAACTCCAGTATCTTGGTTGTGCCTTCCTCCTGGGAAATGCAGACACAGAACTCAACTTCTTCGCATGCCAACAGTTCTTCCCACTCTTCAGAAATGCTATAAAACGACGAGAGTAGTTTTTAGCTTTTGCATCTGAAAATAGGAGAAAAGATCATAAATTTCAGCTCTTCCTGAGGTGGATATTAGTAAGGAAAACGATTCTCAATGAAGGATTTTATGTGCCTCTCCAAAGAATCTAGATAAGTATACTTAGACTATATAGGTGTTTGGTTTGTGAACAGCAATGTACCCTTGCTATTCAGATATAACAGACTCCAGAGAACCTAGAGCAGTAGATAAATATTTCCTATCAATATGTGGTTAACATAATCAAGGTAATTACTTACTAATGGGATCATTGAAATTGCTCTCAAGGGGTCATTAGACACACACTCTCTGTGTTGGGACTGTATGGAAGTAAACTGTTACAACCCACTTTTTGTATTTCTGTAGCTCTAAATACAGTATGAGGTTGCTAAAGGATGACTTGATTATTGTAGTTGTCTAGACTTGTGAAATCCAAGCTGCTTGAAGCTTAAGTGATCTGAGGATTAATTCAATAATACATTGCAGGTGATGTCAGGATGCCCCTGTTTACTGCTTTGCTAGTACCCTAAAAACAGTGGTTCCTTATAGACATTCATACTAGCTAGTTGCCTCCGAATGAGGCCAAGTATGGCTTGAAATATCAAAGATAATTCCTTTTGTTTCTGACTTTTTTGCTGTGTTATATATTGGTTTTATGGTTCTCTTTTGTAGGCTATCTTGAAAACCTAGATTAATAAAATTGTGTTTTTTCTTTTTCTTTTAATTTTTTTAAAAAAGACATTCACAACATAAAAGGACATCTAATAGTTTATACTAGAAGGCCTGGGCAAATGAAAAGAGCCTTTCTGGGGAAAGTGCTCCACAACCAGGGTGCCACAACAGAAGAGGCTCTTCCCCTGGAATCCACTGTCTGCACTGCAGAAGATTCAGGGATTTGGTGAAGGGCCTCTGTGAATTATCCTTTAACTTGGACATTTTCATGTAGAATAGGCAGTCCTTAGGGTACATGGATCCCAAGCATTTATTTAATGTATTTATTCAAATTATACAAATATTTATATACCGCTGTATCATAAAGATACATCGCAGCGGTTTACGACAATATAAAGCATGAAACCAAGCAATGAAATCATTAAAAAAGATCAAAGATACTTGAGGGCAAGGAGAACTGTACAACTTGCATGAAGCAGACAAGAATGTTTAAAGATTAATTTCAGATGGCATGCTTTTCAGTAATCTTACATAACCATTACCGCAAAACACTGGTGCTACATTCCATGGAAGTCCATTGTATGAGGCTGAGGTATCTGAAAGAACTTTGAATGAAGCAGCTCCCATTTCAATACCAAACATGGATAAAGAATCTTTTCTACCCCAAATTCGACTGGCAAACAGTTCATTTTTTTTACAAGCCTCTGAGCTAATCATCATAAATCATGTGTTTCAGATCATCATAAATCTTGTGTGTTAGACATAGGACTGTAGTATGAGAATCATTCTCAAACTATGAAGCATGTAAAATATTTTAAACAAAAAAATTACTTGGTGCTCTCACAAGAATGTTTATATGTACCTTGTGTCGTGGCTTGGACACCTGTCATGATTTCTTTCTTTGGGTTCTGTGAAAATTACCTTAGGCTTTATACAGCATAGTAAATGCTCCATTTTTCTCATTAGTGTCTGACATGTGCATAGAAACTGGTACAGAAAACAAGTTTCTAGTTGTCTTGGTTGTGGAGAATTAAGATTTTTAACCACCTTTTAATGTCAAATAAATGTGGTTTCTAACATACTAATTCCCAATATAAAACCAATACAAGTTTAAAGTTATTAAGCATCATAAAATGCAGTTCACTAACTCAAACAATAATACCGTGTTTAGCCCTGTAACAATAGTAAAATTGGAATTATAAGGTGGAGTAGTCTCATATATTCAGCTACCCAATATGATCCTCATTCAAGCTGGATTTTGGTAGCCTTCCAGCGGTTTGACTTCACCCGCAAAGGCTCACTCCTCCATTGTCTCCCGACAACAAGGTATCTTTAAAGAAAACATAGGAACTGGAATCTAGTGATCCATGTTTTTCTCAAAAAAGACACCTTCTCTAATTGATTTACAGAAAACTAGCCATATCAAGCTACTTCCTACATTCAATCGAAACATCTCCTTTAGGTTTGCAGTCTTTGCCTCACCTCTGCACCATAATAGCACATAGGGCCTACTCACCCAAGCTTGAGTCAGTAATCTTATCAAATTGACTTTCGATAGGATAAATAATAGATTTACAGAGCGGTTCTACTTTGATGGGAAGGCAAGAATCTGTGACAAAGTAAATGCCATATCTAAGGCTTGCTGGACTTCAGTTGGCTAGGACAGAAGGTGAAAGGGGGCTTCTCCCTCAATAATACCAGTGCTCTTGTTTCATTGGGGTTTTTTCCCCAGTCTTCCTCCCATTAGTTCCTCTAGGGCTGGCATATTCCCCCCTCCTTCTTATGCACCCTTGTGCCATCAGATCACAGATTGGAGAGGTTGAGTAGCCATGTTGTTTTCTGTGATCTCAACATGAGACATCCAAATGTCTCTCTCTTTGCATATGGATGGGGAGATGCATGTACAGACTACCGGTATATGATTTTTTTCCCTTTCTCATTTAGGACTTACGTTGGTAGGGGACAGGATATAAGTCAAAGCTTTTTTCTAACTTAATGGTGTTTAATATACACACTCAGTACAACTGAAACTGTGTTGAGTGTGCTCCTTCTATGGAGAGGCAGTCTTATGAGGGTCTTATGAGTACAGCGCAGTCTACTGGATATCCCCCACCCCCACTATTAATGTGTGTTACCGTAATCTTAAATTTCTCTCCAACTATCAGACTGTGTCATTGTTGGAAAGTCCAGAAGGCACTTGTAATCACTTTCCAGTTTTGATAGCAACTGGATAGCAATATGACATAAGCCTCTGTTTATAGTCAAGATGATCCAGCTTGCTTTCAATATTTTCTGTCTCCTCTTTTAAAACAAAGCACTGACTATTATCTTATGTATATCTGTCCTAGTTTAATATGCTTGTTTTAAAGTTTCATTACTGTATATTTGTGGGCCATCGGCAGAGCTGCATCATGCACAGCTAATCAATGTGGAGGTTTGCATATTATTGCTTAAATTTGGT
Source organism: Podarcis siculus (assembly GCA_034642415.1). NCBI lineage: Eukaryota > Metazoa > Chordata > Lepidosauria > Squamata > Lacertidae > Podarcis > Podarcis siculus. The sequence continues at coordinate 4,987,813 of JAXCMG010000024.1, read as the reverse complement.
ATTTATTTTATTCCTCACCGTTGTCAGTCTTAGTGGATACAACTTAGTTGACCCTTCAGTAAAACTGCTCCGGTGCTTCAGTCATTCGTAATAACCTACTGCTTTTTCCTACTTATTGAGCAAGATTTGCTGATGCTTCCTTGATGCATATTATTTCTATGGCTCTTCCAAACTGGAGGTGTCGTATATCGAGTTGCAGTGCATTTACTCAATTTGATCTTTGTCTAATGCCTGTAAACTACCTCTGTAGGAAAGTTACCCCGCAGCAATATTTTCCCTGTGTTTGAGAGAAAGACAAAGAGATCTCAATCCACACAAACTAGGTAAACTGTAAAAAATAAAATAAATGTGTACATCTATGGGAGATTAAATGTAGATGGCTTGGCTTTTCCTTAGCGTGAGCAAGAGAGCGCCATGGCCCGCCTTAAAAAACAGCAGCAAGAGCTTGAGCACATGAGACTTCGGTATCTGGCAGCAGAAAACAACGAATTGGGGAAGGCGCAACGGCAAGAGCTAGAGGATATCAGAAATGAACTGAACAGGTATTGTACCATTTGTTGGATTTTTACTTCTGCTGCTGAATAGGTGAAGGTTCAGCTAAGTCAAATTTAATTGGCTGTCAGTCCAGTAAAGGAACACAGCTTTCTGTCCCTTAGGTAATATTTGCCCATTTATAAAATATAACAGTCTTGTATTATAGGAAATCTATGCCAAAGGCCACCAGACCCAGTTTTTTATCTTGACTGTAGCTATTACAGCAAGCTTTTCTTTTTTACCTCTTGTTCTAAGCAAACCTGTTTGCTGCATAAAAAGACACATTAATGGTGCCTGCTGTCAGCTCCCTAGCGAGCATAACACTTTATATTTTAAATGGCTCAGTACTTCCTGTACCTTTTGACCTTGTGTCTTCTACGTGTTTTCAAACAGTTTAATTCTTGTTAAAAATCACTCAAAAACATAGGCACTGGGGTCAAAAAACATTCTTGTCTTCCAGCAGTAGGCTTATGCAACAGAGTAAGCACGATGGCTCTTCCCTTTGGATAATCGGATTTGTTTCTTGTCTGTTCAGTTTGCTTTTCATTTCCATTAATTTTAGTGGGCCATTTGGTTCTCCAATACAGATGATCAGGATGCAAAACGCATCTGCTGAATTCGCTTTGATTTTCCTCCTTAGATTAAAACAGGAAGAAGAAGACAAAAAGCAGTCACCAGATCCCCAAGAGGTTTTGGGGTTGCAGATGCAAAATTCTCACACGCGGCAATTAGATGAGAGTTTAGATGACTACCTTGCACGCCTGATAGAGGAGAGGGATACCTTGCTGAGGACAGGAGTGTATAGCCACGAAGACCACATTGTGAATGAGCTCGATCGCCAGATCAGCGAGGTGCTCACCAAAAGAAGCAGGAGCAAGTACCCAAACTTGCAGAACTGATTTTTGTTTCTCAGTAAAGTAAAGCATGGCTCGGGTCTCTGCAGAGACCCTGATCCTGAAGGACTTGTTTGTATGCTCTGCTTTGTCTTCCAGGACTTAACTGCGGCCCTATTCTACTATCTGAGGTCTTTGAGAGAAGAGTATCAGTTGAATTTTTGACCATTTACATGTGTTTGTATATATTTAAATATTTCATTTTTTTATAGGCGATTGAACATTCTACGTCTCTTGCCCCTCCCCAGTTGTCTAACTTGTTTTATTTATAGAATCATTTTTAACTCCAGTTCTACATTTCTGTATAGCATTTTTGATTATGCGTTTGATAGGTATCTTGCCTGCTTGCTTTTTAATAAAATTATATCAAAGCACAATTTCAATAAAATTGCACAAGGAAAAAGGGCCTGCAATTATAATTTTTTTAATCTAACTTTCATTGTGCTGTGTCACCTTGGAGACTATGTTCAACAAAGTATTATTTTAAATAAACCACTAAAATTGCCGTTCAGTTGGTCAAATATTTAACCATGTTATGTAGGATGAAACTTTCTGAGTACATATTTTCAGTTGAAATGCATGATGCTTATTAATGACACAGGAGTGTGATCCATCATGCACTGGTGCGCCTCTCACCAGTTTACTTTGTATAGCTCTGAAGTTAATGGGTGGAAGAGCACCGCAGACATGTTTGGTAGATCTGTGCCCAAGATCTTAAGCATGTGTGTCTCTTCCAATGCACATATGTCAAAGGAAACTCTACTGTTAAATAACAGTAGACACAGTTAACAGACATTTTAGCCCTTAGATAATGTAATATTTCTCTACATCAATATTATATCGATGCAGGAAAATTTGTACATTTTTAATTGCACAAAGGGTTGTGTGGGCGGTTTGTGATTGGAAGGCTGCGGCTGCTGCGTGTACAGGTTTTCTAATCCATGTACCTCCAGTAGGAAAGAAACACCCTGCGATTAGGAGGTTATTATCCACACATAGAATCATAGAATTGTAGAGTTGGAAGGGACCCTGGGAGTTATCTAGTCCAGCCTCCTACAATGCAGGAATATATGCAATTGTTCCATACGGGAATTGAACTTGCAACCTTGGCGTTATCAGCACCACGCTCATAACCAACCGAGCTATTGAAGAATTGGACATCTATCTATATGGAGATTCTGCTTGATTCGAGAAAGAACAGTGTGTGCATCAATCCGTAAATATACAGTGGTACCTCGGGTTAAGTACTTAATTCGTTCCGGAGATCCGTTCTTAACCTGAAACTGTTCTTAACCTGAAGCACCACTTTAGCTAATGGGGCCTCCTGCTGCTGTAGCACGATTTCTGTTCTCATCCTGAAGCAAAGTTCTTAACCTGAAGCACTATTTCTGGGTTAGCGGAGCTTGAAGCTTATGTAACCCAAGGTACCACTGTATTGATGAATCATTTGAGATACTTCCTCCCCTTTTTTAAAAAAAGCACCTTAAAAGTGATGTGCCGTATATACTCGAGTATAAGCCGACCTGAATATCAGCCAAGGCACCTAATATTAGCACAAAAAACTGGGAAAACGTATTGACTTGAGTATAAGCCGGTTCACCACACCAGAAACCTGGTGGTGGCGGCAGCGGTGGAGGAAGAACAAGCAGCCCAAAAGGGCTGCTTTTGGGCTGCTCGTTCCTCCGCTGCTGCTGCTGCCCGCCTCACTCGAGTAAAAGCCAAGGGGGCCTTTTTCAGCATAAAAAATGTGCTGAAAAAGTCGGCTTATACTCAAGTATATACGGTACATAAACATTTATATTTCTTCAAGAAGTAGATAGCTTTCTGCCAGCTCTAAATCTGAAATCAAGTGATACATCAAAATAGAGCAATTATTAAGTGTTAATAATTTGTTAATATTTTTTTTTATGTTGCGATGACAATAAATCGAGTTAAGCTCAAAAAAAAGTATATTCTGTGAAACATACTTAATTGCTCCAATTCAGTATATGAGAAATGATTCATGCAAAGCTGCTTTGACATTGATTCAAGATTAGTACATGTAATAAGCTGTTCAGATTTTGCTTGTTGAAGTGCCCATCTCTGACAACAAAGAAACAAACAAAAATCAGCAACACAGTTCTTCTATTGAGAAAATTATCTCCACTTCTCAGTTGTTTGTATCTGTATTAGAGACTATATATTGACCTTTCAAAGGACCAAGATGGGTGGGAGGTTTGTTGATTTGAATGTATTATTAGTAGTAGTATTAGTAATAATAATAATAATAATAATTTATTTATACCCCACCCATCTGGCTGGGTTTCCCCAGCCACTCTGGGCGGCTTCCAACAAAAGATTAAAAATACATTAAAACATCAGTACAGTGGAATGTGGAAATACATTAAATAAAGTAATGTGGAAATACATTAAAACATCAGTACAGTGGTACCTCGGGTTAAGAACTTAATTCGTTCTGGAGGTCCATTCTTAACCTGAAACTGTTCTTAACCTGAGGTACCACTTTAGCTAATGGGGCCTCCTGCTGCCGCCGCCGTGCGATTTCTGAGGTAAACTTCAGAAGTTTCCTGAGGTAAACTTCTTAACCTGAGGTACTATTTCCAGGTTAGCAGAGTCTGTAACCCTGAAGCGTCTGTAACCCGAGGTACCACTGTAATGAAAAACTTCCCTAAACATTATACAATATATATTGTATGTTTATTAAAATGCGTACTAGGAACCAAGAGACAGCTGTTTGTGGCAGGAAGTCAAACAGAAGAGACTTCAATCCCCTCACTATTTACAGCTACCGCCTCCCTCCTGCCAGCTTCGTATCTGCTGAGGGTCTCACCACTAGGCAAGCCAGCCCCAGCCGCTGAGAGCCACAATGTGCCCTTTACACCTGCAGCCAAGCTACATCTTCTGGCTGCAGCAACACCCATAAAGAGGCAATTTTGGAAGATGCACAGGTGAAGATATTTAGAAGTCGGAGAATGGACACAGCTGTGGATTCTGAGTTGTAGTTCAGGAGCATTGCATTTTATCTTAAAGAGAAGTTGCTCCAAACTGATTCCCCCCCCCAAAAAGTAACACAGATTTTTGTTACAGCAAGTCTTATGTATGCCTTAAAAAAAATTAAATAATGACATTCTAGCACTGGGAATAATTAATGTCTGCTAAAGCAAAAAAATAACTTGCAAATATTAATTATGGCTGCTTTAGTGCTTCACTAACATATGACCAGAGGAAATGCCCGATAAATCTGGAATATTCTTTTACAAGAGTGTTAAATTCTGCCAAGCCAAAATAGCTGGTCATAAACTCGGTTTGTTGTTGCCTTTCAAACACTAGAGGGGGCCTTAACATTAAATAACAGCGGTTTTTTAAAAGCCCGAAGGTGTTTTAAATTAAATTCATATTCAGAGGTAAAATATGTAGTGTATATATTTTTTTTAAAAAAATTATTATCCCCTTTGCTTTGTTTACAAAAGTCAGTTATGGCCAACTTCTCTTTTGTGCTTTTAAGACAAAATGCAATGCTCCTAAACTACAAATAATCACCCACAGCTGTGCCCATTCTCCTACTTCTAAATATATCCACCTGTGTATCTTCCAAACACATCCAGCACCCACTTCCAAACTTTGACCTCTCTTACTTGAATCTCCTACAGAGAAGGAACGGAAGCTGGGACCAGCCTATCTTCTCTGCCTTCTCCCTGCAACAGGTGAGGCATAAAGAAAATCTTTAACAAAAAGTATTTAAATAATAATAATTTAAAAAAACTGATCCTGTTAGGAGACGAGAACTGGTCTTATCCAGGGGAGGGGGAATCGCTATGTATTTTGGGTGAAAATGTTTTGCAATTGCTGGCATGCTTCTGCTAATAGTGGAAAGTTTTAACACAGAACACAGTAGCAGTAGTAGACTGCTGGTATTTGTAATTATGCCTGTTTTCTTCCTTTGTGTTTGTGTTATCCCAAAAGTAGATATTATTGTTATGACTTCTGCATTGTTGGAAATATGTTGGCTATACCTGTTACATTCTGGGCAACCGAACAGCATTGAAATGGAGGAAACATTTTTGTCATGAGACACAAACACACAAACACACCCATATGCACATTTCGATTTTTATCTCCATTGCAAGCAACCAAACTCATACGTGCATGAAGATGCAAAGCAGGCCAAGAAAAATCCTTGTTGTATAAACAGGAGCAACAGAATCTATCTATTTTAGCAAATAAATTGTATTTCAAGACATTGGAACTGGGAATAGTTGCAGAAAAAATATTGCTCTGGTAAACAAGACTATCTTACAGCATGTTATATTTGTGATGGCTCTGGGGAGAGATCTGAGTAGTTTCTGCCTTGGGTTTAATTTTTATTTGTTTTAGTAACATCTGTACTGTACTTCTTCTTAAAACAATTTCTACCATTATCCTGGGGTTTATTTTATGCTTATTATTTTGCTAGGAAAGGAAAAAACCATGGGTTGGGAATGCTGCGATGAAGGGGTAGTTTCAGAGGAAAACTAGAAGGATAATTTGGGTGGATGTGAAATTTGTGAGATCCCTTAAGAGAGAGGCAGGCTGTTTTACATTAATGTTTCCTTTCCTTTGTTTCTCATTTTCCATTGTTTGATTGTGAACCTTTAGGTCAGCTTCTCTTAGTACGTTGCTCCCGATCCTGCTGCCAGAATTGCCGGTAGGGAGAAATTGCGGTCAGACTAGGGCCTCACATTGGCTCATGCTTTCGGTCTTCCATTTTTCTCCTGCCCAAGTCCTACTGACTTCATCACTTGAGAGAGTTGAATGGCCATCACAGGAGCTCTGGGGCTTTTGCTCTGAATATCTGATACACAGTTTAGGCATTCATCTCTCCCTAAGGCCAGGAAAGCAAAGTAAGATTGGTAGAGAGATGTAGAAAGATGGGGAGATTAAAAAAAACAACACCCTGCTTTTGGTAGTGTGGGAACCAAGAACGAACAAATGAGAGTTTTAATAGTACTGCAATAGTTTTCATGTCTAAAAGTCAGTGGCAATAAGTTTTGTTTCCAGACCTGTGGTTGGTTAGAGAGATTTCCCTTTCAGACAATCACGGCACCAAAGAAACCATTGGTACTACTTGAAATTATGTACCAAAACTTAATTAAATCGTGATTTTCCTGAATGAAAACTGGTTGTTGGTATAATAGTATCTAACAATGTTCTAAGCAATGTTGGCATTGTATTTAGGTGTGCTGTTTTCATAATACTTGTTTCAACATTATTCTCACTCTGCTGGCATCAAAGAACCATAAGCTGTTGTATGATGATCAAGGATCAGATCCTCATCTAATGAGGTTAAACTTACTGTGACCTGTTTGTATGCATGATCACACTGTCCTTTATTTTATTTAGCTACCACTATTCCTCTGTGATCATGACCTGTCTCTGCTCTTGAATGAGAAGTCCCCAAACTTGCTATTGTTAAAGAGAGAATACTGGAGAATGACGGCAGCCATAAACTTAGATCTCATTTCATTTGCTTCTCTGGCGGGTTGTATTAGTGTTTTCATTAGAAATGTTTTTACAGATGTTGGCTCTCCAGATACGAACTCTCCGTGGTGGAGAGGCGGTCAGGAGTTTGGCATCCAGAACAAAAAAAGAAATCTGCTCTGAAAGCCTAATGTATAGAAAAATAATTTACTGTCTTTATGATGTATAAATGTATAGTAACTCTACAGAGGCTTTAAGATAGAGTAATTGAATTCCAGCTAATAATATAGTGATGTTTGCTATTCGTCTTTTTGGAAGAAATATGTCATTCATCATGATAAAGGACTAAAAAAGCACCCATAAATAACACGTTTAGAAAAGTTGTACCCACTAATTTATATATAAATATTTTCTTTTTCATTTGAAATACCTATATTAATGTGTCCATATTTCTAATAGTACGCAATGTTTTGAACCCATGCCCCATCAAGGTGATGACGTACAAGTGTTTAAAGCATTTGAGCCCAGCAGTACTTTTATTTTTTACATATATAGGGGTTGCTTTGACTCTGGTGGTTTGTTTTTTTTTAAAAAAATGATCTTAATGAATAATCAAAGTGCAGAAAAATCTCCCAAACTTAGTTTTCTTTGTAAGTTTATAATGCCATTCAAGACTGCTCTAAAATAAGTTAAAAATATGGATCACGAACAATAAGAAGGCATTTTTAAAAGTGCCATAATTTTGAATTCCCTTGTGTCTTCAGTTTGCTCTCTTGTGCTTTTGAACCATGGTAGGTAATTGTTAGGGACTTGGGTGACGCTGTGGGTTAAACCACAGAGCCTAGGACTTGCCAATCAGAAGGTCGGCGGTTCGAATCCCCACGACGGGGTGAGCTCCCGTTGCTCGGTCCCTGCTCCTGCCAACCTAGCAGTTCGAAAGCACGTCAAAGTGCAAGTAGATAAATAGGTACCGCTCCGGCGGGAAGGTAAACGGCGTTTGCGTGTGCTGCTCTGGTTCACCAGAAGCAGCTTTGTCATGCTGGCCACATGACCCGGAAGCTGTATGCCGGCTCCCTCGGCCAATAAAGCGAGATGAGCGCCGCAACCCCAGAGTCGGTCCCGACTGGACCTAATGGTCAGGGGTCCCTTTACCTTTAGGTAATTGTTATTCAAATTGCACTTCTACTTTTCCTAATTGGTACAAGAGATGGCTCACATGTCCTTTAGGAGATGGTTCATACGTCCTTTGGAAGAAATACTGTTAATTCAGTCATAAGAAATTGGGGGAAACCGTGTCTTAACTTGGGGATGGGGAACCTGTGGCTCTCAAAGATGTTGCTTGATTCCTACCTTCCATCAGCTCCAGCCAGCATGACAGTCATCAGAGCTGATAGGAATTGCAGTGCAGCAACATCTGGAGGACCACAAATTCCTTATATACTGTTTTTAAGTACCGTAGAAGTCCTGCAGTCCTATGTGCACTTGCCTAGAGAGTGAGCCCTGTTGAAATCAAGGAGACAGTTTTGCCTTGAAATGTGAAAGATGGACTTGTTCAGCTTCAGCCTAAGGAGAAAAATGGCTTGATTTTGAAAGAAAGCTATGAGAATGGCCATTTGAGTGGCTTTTCGGAGTTATTTCTACCAGACAGTGTGTAAGATCGTCAGTACTCATAGAATAACAAAACCTTTTCTATTTTATATTTTCCTAGCATTTTTGTTTTATCCTTTACATTTGAGAAAATTCTAACGGTTGCCTGACCATTTTTGTATTTGTGAAATTCTGTGTTGCAAAATGACCTGCATTATCACTTTCATTGTGTGATTATTATTTTTTGTAAGCCCCTTTGCGAGTCCCTCGGGGCTATAAAGTGGGAGGGATATAAACATGTTTTCTCGCCTAAGTGCAAAATCCATGGACAGTGGCTTGAATTCTCATGATACAAATATTTCCAGAAGAAACGGAAGCTATAAACAAAGTTTTTTTAAATGTACCTTTGTCCAGAATTGAAACCTGATTGTACATAGTTTATGTCTATGAACATGCCTATATTGTGTGCTAGGTGTGTATGTAGAGGAGGAAACTGCTGTTATTATAATTTTATTTATATGCTACCAATCTGACTGGGTTGCCCCAGCCACTCTCGGTGGTTCCCAACAAAATATTTAAAACACAATAAAACATCAACCAGTAAAAACTTCTCTGAATCAGTTGGGTGGTGCTGTTGTGTCACTTCCTTTGTCACCACATCTGAATAGGTGCCTTTAATCAGCTACTTCAGGCATGGCCAAACTTGGCCCTCCAGCTGTTTTGGGACTACAATTCCCATCATCCCTGACCACTGATCCTGTTAGCTAGGGATGATGGGAGTTGTAGTCCCAAAACAGCTGGA